>JASAOM010001041.1:12329-75270 GCA_030849085.1 Borovskyia barvae
CGCCCCCCCCCCGCCCCCCCCCCCCCCCCCCCCGATGTTCGTCACTCTCCAGCCTCCATTTCTTTGTCTTGTGAAGCACCGCGATGAGCTCCACATCCTTCGCCGCATCCGTCATCGCCCATTCGCCCTCGGATGCCTCTTACTCCCTCTTTTTGTGTGTTCTTTTAGTATTATTATTGGATCATCCTGCACATAATACGATGCACGTTGCCTTCTCTTGTCCTCCACCTCTCCTTCCCTTTTTTACCGAACCCCCCCCCCCGTTCATGCCGCCCCACCCACTCCTACAGGAACGACCCTTCTGTTCCTCTCTCTTGCATCCCAGCGTGGCACCCGACTGGGAGGAGGGGGAGAAAAGAAAAGGACGGAGACACTTTTTTTTCCAACGATACGCGGAGCTCGGGGGGGAGTGGGGGGGGGGGGGGGGGCTCTTCCTCTGCAAACCGCAACTGCGGCGGCGACGGCGGTTTTTCTCCCCCGATCTTTATTTTTTTCAAGCAGTGGGAGAGCGCGGCGGGGGGGGGGGACAGAGAGAAGGAGAAGGAGCCTCAAGGATGAACAGCGTAACGTCGTGAGGCACACGAGAAAAGTTGGCGCTCATCGAGAAAGCAAAAGAAGGAGGAGATGAGGGCCTTCTCTCCGGAGCAGAGCCGACCGTATCCACCATACGGTAATCGCATCCCAAGATCAACGGAAGCGCTGGGATGGCAGTTCTTGCACGGGATCTGGTCGATCCCCGCAGAGCAATATCGAGAGCGGGTCGATGGGGAGGGCTGGCGGAAGGCGGAATAGCTCACCAAAGGCGTAACCCTCGTTAATACCCGATCGGGACAATGGGGGGTGCCATTGCATGATTTCTGCCTGTTGGCCCAGCCGAATGAAATGGCGCCTCAGTCGCAGGAGCATAGCCACCATGCACACTGCCACCTCGAAACCCTCCTCCATAGCCACCCGCCGTAGACTGTGCGTAAGCGTCGTAGCTGGCACCCCCCATAGGCGAGAATGAGGAAGACCCCATACCTGCCGCCGCCGATCCCTCCTGCTGGGCGAGCATCATCTGATTGTAATACATCGATTGCATCGCCTGTTGCTGCTGGAGGTTAAGTGCGGTCATGGAGTGGCGCAGCGTCTCATACGCCTCCTTCGCTGCCGGTGCGTTAGCGTAGGCCACCTTGAGTTTCTTGCCAGCAATCTCAAAGCGGTTCAGGCACGACACGGCGTATGTTGCGGAGAAGAAGAAGTGATACTTGACAAAGCCGTAGCCTCGACTCTCACCCGTCGTCTTGTCATAAATGATCTTGACACTCTCAATTTTTCCAAACTGGCCGAAGAGGTCGAGCACCTGCGCCTCGTTCATAAAAGGTGGCAAGTAATTCACAATCAGATTTCGAAGCGCTTCCGGGTCCGCCATGCCACCCCCTCCGGTAAGACCCAAGCTTGCTGCTGCCGTAATAGCGGGCTGGACCGGCGTGGTCTGCAAGGCTGGCGTGCTCTGCAAGGCTGGCGTGCCCTGCAAGGCTGGCGTGCTCTGCAGGGCTGGCGTGCTCTGCAGGGCTGGCGTCGAGCTAGCGCTCGCTGGCACCGAAGTGTGCGACATGACGACGTAGAGACTCAAGCTGGCCCACTTTCGAGGGTGCCGTATCGTTGAAGGAAATTGTTTGCTGAAATAAAGGAACCCCTCACCCCTGCCGATGGACGCACACGTACGCACGCGTGTATGGGGAGGGTTAGGACAACGCTCAATAAAGAGGCTTGACGCCAAAACAAAAACTAGATTCGAGGACAGGAAGGCCGCAACCTGCCGATGAGATAGAAAAAGGAAAGCAGGTCAAGGAAAAGATAAGAGGCGGAGTACGTCGAGAGTGTGTGCAAGAGTGATGAGGACAAAACGAAGAGCCAACAACACGTTTGTGCCACAATCTTCAGCAAGTGTTGGGAGGAAACGGAAGACAGGTAAAAGAAAGAAGAGGAAGAAAGGGGGATAGGAGGAGAGAGAGCGGATGACGGAGAACACTAAATAGATAGAGAGAGAGAGAGATTCTTTGGTTATCTTGCTTTCAGCAACACCCAAACGCTAACCTGCTATCCGCGGGAGCAGATGAGAGCACCCGTAAGGAGAAAGAGAGAGGGGAGGAGGAAGGAAAATGGGAAGCGCCTACGCGTCAGAAACGAAACGAAGAAGGGGTACACAAAAAGATATCGGCAACGGAAGGAGAAGTGAAATATTTGAATGAAAAGGGAGGAGAAAGAGAGAGACCCAAAAATTACGCAGAGGGGGCTTCAGGAAGCAGGGCAAAAGAGAAGGGGGGAAAATGAGCAACTATGTGCGGGAGCCTCGAACTGGGCTCAAGTTCATATAGGTGGAGAGAGAAGGAGGGGCGGAAAGGGATGCACGAAAAGATCCAATACACTCACAAAGCGGCAACAACGAGCGAGCTTCTTGTGGGGTCTGCAGAGAAAGAAAGAGAGAGAGAGAGAGTCGTGAGTGTGTGTGTGAGTGCGTGAAGGAAAACGAGCTTCCAACGTTGGCTCCTTAATAGTGAAGGGCAATACAAGAGACTTGAATATATATATGTGTACTTATTTTCTTTTCTACTATACAAGAAGCGAAAGATGTGTTGGGGGAGGGGAAAGAGGGAGTTCTGTCAATATGAGATGGAAGTAACTATCGAAATGCACAACGGGCTGAAGGGGGCGAAGAAGAAGGAGGCAGGGGGGGGAAACTGAAGATTTCAGGATGGTATAACTCGCCTACACAAACCGTGTTCTCCTCTATAGAGAGAGAGAGAGAGGCGGGGGGTCCTAGAAAGACAAAGGGAAGACGGGGAGGCTACAGTTTCCTTTAGAAACTTTTGAGAGAGAAAGTGAGGAGGACAAGAGGCCGTGACAGATGTGGAAGAGAGGGAGAGGGAGGAGAGAGGGGTATATATATATATATATATATATATATATATGTAGCGTTTTAATCCAAGAAAAGGTGGCCCACGGTTGAGCAGCGAGGAAAGAGAACGACAAGAGAAAGAGGAAGAGGCGTGCAGGGTGTACACCACTTTATGGTGTTGGGAGGGGGGAAGAAATGTGCGTGTGTGTGTACGTGGCAAGAGGGCGATAGAACCGTCACAGGGCGAACGAAAGGGCAGGGCAGGAGGAGTGTTGCAGCGAGGGCCGAATAAGAGCGAAAGAAAGGTGAAAAAGAACGTCAAGATGTGGTTGGGGTGAGAAAGTGAAACACATCTGCATACATCACTCGAACAGGGAGCGGAAGAGCGAAGCAGTTACACCCGTTGTACGTTTGGGCGGTGGCAGCTTATGCTGTGCGTCAGGACATCCCTCGCACAGGACGCGGTGTACCGCTTCGCCGTCGGGAGTAAATCCAATGGGACTCCCTTCTGCGCCCACAAAAGACGGTACACGCGGAAGCAAAGAAATGGAAAGACGAGGTGTCTTACGAGACAAGAGACAGAAGAGCACAAAACGATGCGATAGTGGAGAGACCGGCCGGTATGTCATCGGTGGACAAGAGAGAGGGAGGGAAGGAAGATTCACGAAGCCTTACACACACAGAGAAAGAGGGAGAGAGACCCCGTCGCCCTTTCCCACCCCCACCCCCTTCCTTTCTCTCCTCCTCAGAGCCGTGTAAGGAAAAGAGAGAGGAGGAGAAGGAAGCAGGAGGCGGCGATTCTGGCCCGAGAAGTCCCAAGCAGGAACGCCTTCCACCCTGTATGACTTTCGTGTGCGCGTAGGTTACGTTGATCACGGCCACGTCAGGCTTCCTCTCCTCCCTTCTTCTCCTCAACGCTATTCGAAAGCACAATATGTGAGAAACAGCAAAAGAAGATGGGCAAGGTAAAACGAAAGGAGGTGCGGCACAAGAACGAGGAAACCACAACATGCTGAGAGAAAAAGGAGGAAGCGGGTGTCGAGGGGAGTACAAGACGATAGGGGAGAGCAAAATCGTTCCCCAGCAAACTCTACAACCTTTCCACAACCCCCCCCCCTGCCTCTCCTTCCCCTCACTTTCTTCCCTTAGCTGACATCGCTCTCTCACCTTGCCTGCCTTTCGTGTTGACCTACATGACCGCACCCTCTTCTTGATCTCTTGTAGACGAGAAAGATGTGAAAAGTGGGGATCGGCCCCGTTTCTACCTGGAGCCCCCCGATGGGTCTCCCAGTAGCGTGTCCGCACCGCCCTGTCACGCCGTCCCGCTCGCGCACAAAAGCACCATCCCCGTGAACCTCCTACCCCCCCCGCACCTGCACCCCCTCCCTTGGGTATTTATTCGCCTTGGGGAAGGTCTTCTCGCGAGTCTGCCGTGGATGCCCCTTGCTGTGGCGCGGCAGCACACGCAAGACCGACTAGGTCGCAGAAGTGCTGGTTCAACGACACTTCAGCAAAGCTGCCCTCCACTGCCACCCGACCCTTGTCAAGCAAGATGATGTGATCAGCTTTTCGAATCATGCTGAGCTTGTGGGCAAACATAATCACCGTGTGTTGCCGCTGAGAGTCCTTGGCGGCTTCAATGAGGCGGGCAATGGCCTCGTGCACCACCACCTCGCTTTCGCTATCCAGCGCGGAGGTGGCCTCGTCGAGGATCGTGATGTGTGGGTTGCGCATGAGGGCGCGGGCGATGGCAATGCGCTGCCGTTGACCGCCCGACAGACTGCGGCCACTCTCCCCCACAAACGTGTTGTACCCCTCTGGGAGGGCGGAGATGAAGTCGTGTGCATTCGCCTTCCGAGCCGCCTCGACGACAGCGGCGTAGCACCAGCGGTCGATGCCATCATCCCAGTTGCGGCCTGGGGCGCCGTATGCAATGTTCTGAGCTATAGATCCACCGAACAGCACTGGCTCCTGCCCAACATAACCGATACGCTCGTGTAGCCATTGCGAGCTGATGTCCTGGAGGTCGTGCCCACCCAGCTGTACAACGCCAGAAGTGGGTTCGTACAACTTCAACAGCAGCATCGCCAGTGATGACTTTCCTGAGCCACTACTGCCAACGATACACGTGCATCGGGACGGCTCGATAGTCAAGTTCATGTTGGCATAGATAGGCGCCTCGGGCCGCGTCGGGTAGGCGAACGAAACATCTCGAAAGGTCACGCACCAATCGCAATCGGTAGGCTTCAGCTGCTTTCCTGCAGCCGCAGCCTTCTCCACGACTTCAGCCTTATCGAGGATGTCGAAGAGTCGCAGCGAAGCACCATAACCCTTGTTGATCTCCGTGGCCAAGTTTGTGAGCCCCATGAGCCCGATACCGCAGTACACTGTGTAGAGCATAAAAGAAAAGAGGATGCCCGGGGTGAGCTGGCCCGAGGCGACCAGCATCGATCCTGCCCACATGATGCAGTACATGGCACCATAGCCAACCGCCTGCAGCGACGCCACGTACACGGAGTTCCAGCGCACCATGCGCATGCTGAGGTCGAAGACGCGTTGCACATTCTTGCTGTACCACGTCTCTTCCTGCGCCTCAGTGCCGAAGGCGCGTACCGTGCGGATGTTGGAGAGGCGCTCCTCCGCCACGGTACCGGCGTCCGCCAGCGCGTCCTGCATGCTGTGCTGCAGTTTTCGAATATAACGGCCGTACGACCCAGCGAAGATCGCCACCGGTGGTATCATCCCCACGATCACACTCGTCAGCAGCGGGGAGTAATACAGCATCACGCTAACGCTGCCGATCGTCTGCAAGGCATTCTTGCTACCACTGGTCACCGCCTCCGTCAAGGAGCTCCCCACCACGTTGCAGTCCAGCGACAGGCGCTGCACCAATGCGCCGGTGCGGTGCTCCGTTGTGTCGAAGAAGGCCGTTGGCTGCCGTAGAATGGCACCGTACAGCGCGCGGCGCAGCTTCGCAATGATGCTCTCGCCTGCATAGCCGATACAGTACAGTCGGAGGTAGTTACCGACAGCACACAAGCTGAACCAACCGAGGAGCTGCATCGAGGTACCCAGTGGCATCTCTCCTTTACTGGCGAAGTCGATAAGGGCGCCAAACCCGGCGGGGATGGCGAGGGTGGCGGCACTGTAGAGGCACACGCCCACCACCGCGCCAGCGATGTACGGCACCTGATCACGGGCGGAGCGCAAGTACCTGGAGAATGAACCTTTACGCGTGGCTGGCTCGGTCACATAGAGAGGGCTTCTAGAGGCAGTAGGACGCTGGGCTGGTATTGCCTTACCAAAATCAGTGCGCAGTCGGACACTGGATGCCATGCGGCGTACATTGGTCAAGACTGACCGCGACACCGGCTGCCATATCAGCCGCGAAGAGCTCCGCATTTTCTCTCTTGATTTCTTTTTTATCTCTTTGTCTTTTCCTCTGCGTTTCTTTTCCGTCGCCTTCTCCGCTGCGCTTCGGTGCTGCGGTTGTAGTTTGGGAACACGGGAATGCCGCACGGCGACAAGATTTAGAGGGAAGTACGGCAGAAAAGGGGGGAAAGGGTAATCAGAGATTGTAAAAAGCAGAAAGGAGAGCGAAAGGGTTGGGAAGGGGGAGAGAGAGAGATAGAGAGAGGATGAGAGCGAGGAAAGATGAATAGGCGAGTGCGTGTTTCTCGAAATAGGAAAAAATGAGGAACTGCAGTGCTTTTACTAAGAAGATGAGAAGGACGAAGGGGGCAAAGCTGTATGTGTGTGCGTGTGGGCAAGGGATGGCGTATGTGATACGTTCCTGTGCGTCGAGCGAATTGTTCGGTAGCGAACCGGCACACCATGGACGTCCTTCGCTTATAAAGAGCGACACCATAGGGAAAAAAGAGGAGAGAAGCGTCGACGTCACACAGGGAAGAAGATAAGAGAGAGAGAGAGAGAGAGTGAGTGTAAAGGAGGCAAGTGTGCCCGAAAGCGTTTGTGCGATGGAGGGGCGACGGAAATGGGAAAAACAATTCCCAGTAAGGACTAGAAAAAGAAGCGCCGCGACCATCCCGTCGGCATGCGTCTGGTGCCACCACAACGCTCATCCCAGAAGTTTTTTTAGGGAGCGAAATACGCTGCGGGGCCGCTTCATAGAAGAGGAGGAGAAGGCACCTCCTCAGCTCCCACGACGTTGCCGTTCTCTTGCCCCCTACACCTGACTCCGTTGTACGTTAGGCGAAAGTAGGTGAATGCAAAAAAAAAAAAGGTCCAGCAACATCCGTTGTGTCACACGCACCCTCTCCCCTCTTCCCACTGTGTCCATCCGTCTAACCTCTTCCACTTCTATATACTGCATAATTGCTGCTTGTTTTTGATTCTTATAGGGCGCACTTCAGGGAAGAGAGAGGGAATACCACTACCGCCATGTCCACAGAGATGCACCATACCCACGTACGCACGCATGGCACGCATATCACATATGCTGGCTCGACAAATCATCACCCAACACACACACACATACAAACACACACACACACACACATACATACATATATATATGTGTGTGCGTGTAAGTGGAGAGGTGATTAAGGATCCTCAAAAAAAATGGTGAAAGAAACGGGTAGGGTAGGAGACACAAAAGGAAAAAAGGAGTCGAAGTTCTGCATACACGCTCATACACACACTGTGGCTCGCACCTACCGACGCACATCTGTATACATATATATATATATATATATATATATGTATATGTAGTCAAAATTCTCTCATCACCGCTACTCTCGACCCGCTTGGCCTCTCACTAGCATTTCGTAACGACGGCAACGACGACGAGAGAGCACAGCGTATAAACAAATAAATAAAACATCAAAAGACAAAAAAAAAGAGAGAAAGGAAAGAGGGATGTGGAAATAAAAGAAGAAAAAAGGGGGAGGAGAAGGAGGAGGTGGAGGAGGAATCGCTTCATATCCGCGAAAATGGTGGGGAAAGGGGGAGAAAAAACTGGAGAAAAGGGGGGGGAGAGGGGGAGCGGACTTTGTGCGATGACGTCGAGGAGGGGACTTCGCTGTGTCCTCCTCTTTTTGTGCGTGTGTGCATCTCCTTGCGTCGCTCGATGGGTTGTGGGTGTGTTCGTGTGTGTCTCAAGACCCTCCCAGACATGAGGGCGCCCCGAAAAAAAAAAACGAACAAGAGCTCCGTCTGAAGAACAAAAATAAGGATTACAACGAAGTCCAGCGACCGCCATCAGCACCATTACCCCCATCCCCCTCCCCCATTCCCTCTCCCGTAAGTCACACCCCACAACGTTGTCCTTGTTCCCAACGTGTAAACAAAAAAAAACTTTTCTCCACACGCACGCACACACGCCGCCGCCGCTCTGCGTGAGGAAATCAAAAGAGATGAAAGGGGAACGGAAGGGTGGGGAGGGAGCAGCAAAGAAAGCAAAAGACACGCCTGAGTCGTGGGAGCGTACCGCTCTCTCCCTCTCTCTTCTGTCCACTCGTGTTCCTCTCTTTTTTTCCGTTGCACGCCATGAGGCACGCAGATACACACACGCAAACACCCGTTTGGGAGGGGAGGGATCTGGCGGCAGTCGATATCAAACCACAACGCCAACAGCAATAGCAAAAACAAAACGCAGCTCCGTTTTCTTCTTTTCTGTTGGAGGGAGGAAAGAGAGGGAGGGGGAGGGGGAGGGGGAGGGAAGAGAAAGGCAGGCAGGCGAGATGGAAGCGGAGAGGGAGAAGAGTTCACGAATCTTCTCTTCCCCTGTCCCTCTCCCTTCCCCCTTCCAACGCGACAAAAGGGGATAGAAAACTAGCCTGCAAGTACCCGAAGCGACAGCTCGCCAATAATGGAGGGGGAGGAGGGAAGAAGGAGGAAGAACAGGAGGAAAGGGGGCTACGGTAGGAGGCTGAGAGGGAGCCAAAGAGAGATGGACAAGGTGGTGGAACCGATAAAGATTATTTTACTTCAGACAACCTTCCTGAACCCTCAGCCATCCCGATATCTCTCTTCGCTACCTCCCATCCACCCACACCCTCCTTGCATTCCTCAACTATTATCGTTCCCTCCCGACGCTAACTCGGTTGCCCCAAATCTTCTCGCCCACCATCACCTCTCACCCGCTATCCACCCCCCCCCCTCCACCCAGCTCACCATCTCAAAGTCGTAGCGCGTGTCGTTCGCAACCACTTGGAGAGAGTGGAGAGAGGGGAGAGGAAAGAGGAGAAAGAAGAGAGGGGGGAGGATGAGCTAGCACTGCAAAATACCAAAGAAAAGGTTAGTTTGGGAGAGGGTCAGTGTTGCCTCACTATTTCTCTCCGCCTTCCGCCTTGTTTTAGCGCTGCTGGTAACGTCCACGGCCGCCGCGGCCACGGCGGAAGCCCCGCATGCTGCTGACCATTTCAGTGCCAAACGTCTCCGTGTCCGCCTTCCGCATATCGGCGCGATTCATGCCCGATGTCTTCGCCTTCTGATCACACGAGATCGTATCAAAGAAACTGCTCTTATTGTAGGCCTTGGTGCTGCTCTTGGCATCTTCCTTCGCCTTTTCGAACTCATTCTTCTTCTTCTCAAACTCTTCACGAGCTTTTGAGAAGTCAAACTCGCCCTCAAATTTCTCCACCTGACCACCAGCCGCCGGCTGGAAGTCTTGGCCTGTGTGGAGGTCACGGTTGTGGCGACGGTAGGTACCGGACCCACCTCGTCCACCGTAGCCGCCGCGCTGGTTACGAGTGTTCGAGTTGTTATTGTTGTTGCGGCCGCCACTGTAGCCACCGCGGCGTGGGGCACTCCCCCCGCGACCGTAGGATGGCACCTCATCATAAAAGGAGCGCCCAACACGACCACCAGCGCCATTCGCCGTCGCCGTCGTTGCTGTTGCCGCTGCAGCTGGGGCGCCCGGTCCCTCCATTTGCCCACGGGGAGGAGCGTGCACCTCGACGATGGCGGGGTCTCGAGTCTGCGGAGAGCTGCCGTCACGGAACACTGTCAAATCTTTAATGTCGGAGCCACGGAACACGATAGACTCGAAGACTTGCTGCGTCGGCGGAACCTCATTCACGCCTTTCATGCGCCCCTCCGTACCGAAGATGCGCACATTGGAGAGACTCACAGTGTTCTCAAGTGTATTGATGGAGTGGAGCTGACCCTCATACCGGATCTCACTTCGGCTGATGAGGTTGATAAGGTCTCCTACCGCCTGCTCCATGTTTTCGCTCTTGTGTCGGTGCAGGAGAGAGGGAAAGAGGAGAAGGACGAAGAAGTAGAAAGAGGTTCGGGAAAGGAGAGAGGAGAAGGCCCGAGAAAACACCAAAACGTTTGTAGCAAATGGCAACCGAGAAGGCGCTAGACGAAGGAGAAAAATGGACCAGAAAAAAACAAAGGGAAGAAAAAAAGAGGGTGCAGTGGATCCTGTGCTGGAAACGCGATGGGGAGAGAAGAAAAACCGAAGAATTTTCGTATATACGATCTGAAGAGACGAAAAGGGGGGAGGAGGGAGGGAGGGGGAGGAAAGGGAGTGAGGAAGGGAGTGAGAGAACGTCATGCATGTCAAGGTGAAGACCGAGGTAGAGAGAGGGAAGAAATGCGCATCAGAGAAGAGCCCTGAGGGCAGGGAGGACAACCAACGTGGAAAGAGAGATGCAGCACACGTCCCACCACCACCACCACCACCACACAGTTACACATACACACAGAGAGAGAGAGAGAGATGCGCTCGTGAGGTAGGCCACGACAGGGGAGCATGCCGCACAAACTTCAAGTGGCAGCGGCTACGCGACGCCATCCCCACTACGTTTCATCCTCTGTGCCTCACCCCTAGGAAGGGCAATAGAAGAGGGGAGGCGGAGGACGCAGGATGAGGAATCGACTTTGAGCAGTCCCTCTTCCCTCCCTCTTCTTTTTTCGCATGCATGCAGCGAGTCCGCCATCTCTCAGAGCGTCTTCTCCAATATGTACATACCCACACACACACACTCAGACGAAGAGATAGAGCGTCCCCTCACCGATTTGCTATCGCCTGCGACTGGGTGGGGAGGGGAGGAAATGGGGGAGGCTGCCTCAACCGTAAGCACCTCACAGACGCATGCGCTTACCACACCAACACACCAGAAGGCGTAGGAAATTTCGTTTCGAAGAAGAAAAATGAGGAGAGGAGGGCGTTCGATACTCCGGAGGTTGATCTGCAGCGAGCCCACCACCACCATTACGGATAGGGCTCCCCCCCATCGTTGGTGGCAACAACCCCACCAACCCTTACCAACAACAGGAGAAAAAAAACACGCAGAAGAGCGGGAAAAAACGGGGAGCTTCCGGGCGAAAACATCCGCCCACACACACGCACACCTCCAACATAAAGAGAAGGATGGTGGGTGCATGGCGGTGCATGCGTGTGTAACTGCTTGTGCCGGTGCTGGTGTGTGTGTGTGTGTGTGTGTGTGTGTGTGTGTGCAAGACAACGAAGAGGAAATTGAGAAGAATCAATGTGACAGCCGAGTCCTCTTCCACGTGGTGGCCTTCCCCCCCCTCCCCCCTCTTTTCTCTTGCTTCGTATACATGAGTCTATAGACATATAGATAAATCTATATAAATCTGCGTTGGGTCGCTACGAATGCATTCGCGTGAAGCGCATTAGTGAACTTCTAGAGCGGGGAAGGGGAACAAGGGAGAAAGAGGAGGAGGAGAAAACAGAGCAGACCCCGACAACAAAAACCTGCCTACCCCACCCACAACTAAAATAGGGGGGGAAGGAAAGTTAACCACGCCGGTGTTTCCACCTCTCCTTCTCCGCCCCCGCCCCCGTCTGTGCCTCCAACAGCTAAATATCCACCTCTTCGCCGAGGGGCACCACTGCCGCGCGTGCCGCACGCAAGATAACCATGCAATCTGCCTCCGACAAATCTTGAAAGAGGAGAAGTTGAAACACAGAATCGCCAAGTGCCGCCTGAACGCCTTGTGTGACACGCAGCCAAACCGCTTGCGGAGTGGCGCAGTTGCCGGTGGTGGAAGCTCTGCTGCTCATTTTCGTGACAGAGGCTCGGGTGTGATCCATCTGCTGGCGCTGCATCTCCGTTGCTGCGCGCACGATGAACTGAAGCGCATGGCAGCAGTCCACCACCGCAGCGGCATCACCGTGCGTTGCGAGGCGAAGGTGCTTCAAAATAGTCAGATGCGCACTGCGCTGCGACATCAGACGGAGCAGCAGCTGCCGTCGTTGACTCGTCATCGGGCGTGAAATGAGGAGGAGTACCGCCGTACGGCCACAGGAGAGCTGTCGGCGCTGCCGTCGAAGACGCACCTGCTGCGCTGCCACATCCTCCTCAGCGTTGGTGCGGACGACGTATTCGTCATCGTCAACCGTGTCCAGGCAACGCATCAGAATGTCCTGCGTGAGGTAAAGGTTCTTCGCGGCCAGGCTAAGCAATTCACTCCCTTCTACCCGGAAGGACAAGTGCGCATCATCGAGGGCGAGCTGGAAGAGCGTATCCAGGTATTCCGTGCGGCTGAGGGGGCACAGAAGGACATCCGCTGCTGCATCCACGGAGGCGGCGCCGGCGAAGTTGGAGGCAGCAACATGCGAAGGAGCCGTGGAAATACCGGAGGAGGAGCCGGTAAAGCTGCAGGCGTTCACAGCATTGTCCATCCCCACAATCGGTACGTAATCCATGCCGGCATCCAGCACCGCCCCCGACCCGCTGTGGCCGTCGTGTACCGCGAACTTCGAGTAGTGTTGCTGCTCTTTCTGCAGCTGTAGGGCACGAATCGCACGGGCTGTGTGAAGCACCACCACCTCAGATCCACCTGCTCCCTCCCTCGAGGCAGAAGGACGGCCGGCATTGTGCACAGCTGTCGCCAAGAGGCGCAGCAGGCCCGTCTGGACACTGCTCGCCAGTCGTGGGTGCCCCTGGCCTAACACGGCAAGCAGCTCCGTCAGCGGAGCCGCCACAGCATCGTCCGTCTCCAACAGCAGCGAGCGTAAGATATGCACCAGCCCTTCCGTATCCCCCACCATTTCACGATACACACGTCCCGCATTCGCGACCTGCAACAGGAGCAACGTGATAGCCCGTCGTTCCTGAACAACAGCCTCCGGTGTCGACGAGCGCGCCACAACTTCTAGGTTGTCCGTCAGCGTCGCTACCCCACCGCTCTCCACAAACTGGAGAAGATAACGGGAGCCTCGCACGAAGAGCGTGATGGCTTCCAGCTGTGCCAGCAGCTCCGACGTAGACCGCTGTGATGACGAGGACGAGACGAGTGCAGTGGGAGGGGGTTCCCTGGCATCGTTGAGCGCGGGTGTGCGAGAAGCAGGCGAATTTATTGGGGGCCCCGACTTTGCAGATTCGTCTGTGGTGACCGCCGCAGCCGCACCGGTCACCAACGTTTTATACCGCAACTTCCACCATGATGTAACCCGGGTAAGCAACAGCGGCGCAGCGTCCCCGAGGTCCTCCTCGAGCGCGTTACTGTTGCTGGCACTGTGTAGCGTCTTGAGCGCCTCCAACATCGACACACGCCGGCCAGCCGAGGCACTATCCCATACCCCAAGCCACGCCGTTGCACGCCGACCCCGCAAATGTGGAGCGACCGCCGTGGCCACCCACTGGGAGCGCAAGCTGGAGTGCGAGTTGTGTTTAGACGTCGCAACCGTACCTGCCGGTGTTGTCCATGATGCTGGCCCACGCGCTAGAGATTGGGATGCGGCCACCGAAGCGGCAGGGCATGTTGCCCGGGCGGCAGGCGCTGTACGCATTTTCACAAATCGGACGTGCAGCTGGGGTTTATTTGGGGGGGGGTACTTCACAATTTCACAACTGTATTGACGTATGAGGGGAAAGTATGGAGTGGGAAAGGGGGAGAGGGAAGGAAGGGGTAGGGCGGAACAGAGGCGATGCACGTCCACCGGGAAGAGGAAAGGCACACGCACACGTGCGTGCGTCATCCGCGGAGCAACGAAACAGGAAAGAGGAGGAGGAAGAGGGTATACCGATATACAAAATGTCCTGATACAGAGAAAGGCGTACAGGGCGGGTCTCGCCGTCTTTACGTGCCCGATATGCAGCAATGATGATCGTAGAAGCCGGAGGGGCGGAGGGAATGAGGAAGGAGGATTTCCCAAGCTTGTGCAGATCCTGTACACACACACACACACACAGACACACGCGTTCGCACTGGGCAAGGGGTGGGGAGGGCTGTTCTACACATGAGTGCGCGCTCGATTTTCTTTATTTCCTCCTGTGGAAAAGATTTGCCCCCCCCCCTTCCTTCTCACTTTTGGTCTGTGTGTGCTGCTCTTCGCTTTTTCCCCGTGTTTAGGTGCTGTTGATGTGATGCTCTTCTCATCGAAAGAGTCTTCCTATCGTTCGTCTCTTCATCGGTGTCCGCCTTCACACGGTCGGCGATACCAAGACAAAAAAGACAGCGCTTCCGTTTCGCTCCTCTCCCCTTTCATGGAGCAGATCCCACTATTCCCCCTCCTACTCCCCCTTCTCCTTTCCTATGATCCACTCGCCCGCCTTAGACCGCCTCCACAGCAGAGTTGCGCTGACTGCGACCTCCGCCGCTCCGACACCCCTCCCTTTTCGTTCTCTCCCTCAGCACCACGACAGCAACCCCCTTACGCGCCTGAGAAGGAGAAGAAACCCGCCCCCACCACACGCCCGCCCTCCCCCCCCCGCGCATCCTTGGCCACCTCTACACGCAGAGCCGCCCTCCAACGTGCCATCCATGAGGCTAGTGAAGGTGAGGGGGAAGGGAGGAAGGGAGGAAAGGGGAAGAAAGGCGGGAGGACCGGCTCGCGAAGAGGAAAAGGCGAGGGGCAGCAGCTGGAGAAAAATGAGCGCAAAGAGAGAAGACGGAGGGGAAGGGAACACTTTTCGAAAAAACGGGAAGGGGTAGAGGGGGAAGATCGGTCGATAGGTGGGAAAGCAGGAAGGCTGCAGGGTAGCAGGAGAAGGTACGGGCACTGCGAGAGAAAAGGAGGGTGAGCAAGGGGGAGGAAGAACCTCCTCTCCTAACGCCAGCAGACACACACGCATACACCCACATGCACGCACGCAGCCCTCCCCATCGAAAAGGAAGAAAATGCAGTCAACGAGTGGCCGCACGAATAGAATGGTTCATGGGACGTAACACGAGCTTCACCACGAGCACCATCACCCCAAATACGATCAGCATGAGCAGACAGACCTGGAACTCCACGAACCGGCGCTTCGATTTTGGCAGCAGTTGAAACTGCAAACGTTGTCGATCGGTCTGGCTGCTGTGCGCCTTCAGGTAGTAGGGAGAGTTTGGGTCCTTCAGAATTTCATGCGCGCGGAACACCCGATCCACCATCTTTGCGTCCGGGTATGGCCCCTTCGGACCGAACTTCGCCTTCGCCTTCTCGAAAGCGGCGTCGATGTCCTCCACCGAGCAGTCCGACTCCAGCCCCAGGACTTCCAGAGGTTCAAATTGGGTAAGGAAAGCCTCTTGATCCCGCTTGCCAGGCATCTGTGCGTACTGGAAACGACGCTGCGCCCGGAGAGCGGAGGATGGCACCAGGACAGCATATTCCCCAGCCAACGCGGTGGGCAGCTGTGCGGGATAGCGCGTGGTAGCACAGCGGAAGACGGCGCTGGCGATTTGTGGCGGCAGCGTCGCCCGCACTGCTGCGCCTCGGTGCCGCAGCGCCAAGCTGGACCGCATCACCATACCTATGTGTGAATGTGTGCTAATATTGTGGGTGGGCACGGGTGCTAAAGAAATCTTCTTGTAGCAGACCACCTCTACCGACTTCTCCTCCTCCCTCTGTGGACGGAGGAAAGGCACAGAAGGGTAGACGAGAAGAAAAAATAGGAGAGAAGACGAAGAGATTGTGAAGAGGCTTTCCAATGTAAAACCGTAAGGGATGAGATGCCGCTGAAGAGAGACGGAATGAGAGAGAGAGAGCGAGAAGGGGAGAAACGAAGGATAGAGAGTCAAGCGAACGAAGAAAAGGAGCAGGAGAAGAAAAGACCATATGCAGAAAGAGTGAACTGAAAGGTGAGTAGGGTACCAGGCCGAAGAGCGAAGGTCCCATTCCCTCTATCACGGGGAGACAGAGAGAGGGAGAGGGAGAAGAGGGGGAAGTCGAAAAGAAGAGAAGCGTCCATGCTCAGCAAGGCACTCTCCACAGCATTTGGTTTTGAAGCCGGAGAACGTGAATTTCAAAAAGGCAAAGGAGAGCGGCGGATGGGTGAAAAGGGAACCGAGAGGGGGGAGGGCTAAGCAGAAGAGTGGGAAAGTGAGTGGAGGTAATGCGGGAAGAGAGATGGCGCACCAATGCATCTTGCACCCCTCCTCCGAAGCTGCAGTCAATGCAGCGAGATGTGAAGAGAGATGCGGAGCGAAGCGGAAGGGTTCACTGAGACATACACATTCGGGTATACGCGCAGGTAAGGTGCACCAGATGTCCTCCGAGAACCTATCCACACGGGCCATCTCCCTCCTCCCCCACCAAAAACCTCACCATGGAGGACTGCCCCGCATACGGTGCTCATCCAACCACCACACCCCTCATCTGCCACACGGCAAAGACTACTCGAACCTCCATCGATACGCAAAGGTATACACGAGTCTGTACAAAAAGGATCAGGGCTGCCCCGCCTTCATAATTTGCCCACGCTTTACCAACACCGCGGTGCCGGAGCCTCACACAACACAACAAAAAGCCGTCGTCGAGAGAGCGCGCGCATCTAAAGCGACGCAAACACTAGCAGCTGACACACCTTCGTCACGCCTGTAACGAATCCTTTGGTCATGCCCTTGCTTCTGAGTTGTAGGCAACGTGATACGCACACATCTATACGTGTATACGGGGGCAGGTGCGACGTAACAGCAGAAGTGGGAGCGGGGCAGAAAGGATGGCAAGAAGAAACAAAAGGGAGCAGAAAGCAAAGGCGAGAAATGCGGAAAGGGTGGGTGTGGCTGACTTGATGAGAGGGAGGAGGAAAGGGAAATGCAACATCGCAGCCGCAGATGGTCGCCTCTCCACACCCTCCCTCCATCTCCTTCTCTCCTCTCGTTCTTCGTCACTCTCTCGTGAGTGTGAAGGCTTGGAGAGGGGGAGGGGGGGGTAAGACAGAGAGTGCGCAGCTCTTGTTGTGCCCTCCTTCACACCTTTCCTTGGTTGCATCTCTTCGACAGCCTCGGAGGGAAAGCAGAGGGTAAGGGGAGGAAGGGAGGAGGGACATCGCGTAGGTGCATGGCACCTCGGGTCCGAGAGATTCGACGAATGCGCGGGGGGGATCACAAGTTGTAAAGGATAGTGGGCCGACGGCCGTCCGCCAGCTCCAAATTGACAAGCTCCTCATCGAAAAGTTCAATGAACTCTTCATTGTCAGCGCGACTCTTGTCACCGGCAAAGCGGCGGTACTCCTCGAGGATCGACACTAGAGTCCAGCCTTGCAGCTTTCGCAGGCAGCCACACACGATGCCGGTGCGATAACGCCCCTTGGCGCAAGTGATCAGCAATGGATAGTACTGTGGGTCTAGCACGATGTTAAGGATACTCACCACAACCGCCTCGGAGAGCGTCATGAGACTGTGCAGCTTGCCTTCGTAGGACGGTGCCGCCGTGCCGTATCCCCCGCTCGCAGTTGTGCGTGCCCCGCTTGCAGGGAACTGGAGGGGACCTGCCATGATAGCCGGGGAGAACTGCACCGTTGACGCTCGCTCGCTGCCGTGCTCTTGTAGAAAGCGTGCGGCGTTGGAAGAGCCAACATTGATCATGGCGAACGAAGATGACGTCATGGTAGACCCGCCACGGCCTCCTCCCCCTCCAATGCTGAGGCCCCCATTCCCACCCCGTCCTTCGTCCCGCGATTCTCCACCAACGTCGCCAAGCCCATCTGTTTCCACGTAGGTGGTGTTGGCATTGTCGGTGGAGCTTAAGTGGGAGCGATTGGTGGTGCTGCCTAGGACGTCGGTGCCGTTGAATATGGTGCTGGGGAAGGTCCCGTCGTGGACGTCCTCGCTGTCACGCTTATTTGGTGGATTGCTGTTTGGGGTGGCGGCGCCCCTAAAAGAGCTCCACGCTGCTGTGTGGCTTTCACCACCACCACGCCGCCGACTTGCCGTGCCACCGCCTTCCTCGGCCGCGGACGCGACGGTGTACGGCGGTGAACCTCCGTAAAACCCGCCGCTCGGCTGCGACGCACACATGAGAGGGCAGAAGATCGTGACCCCTGACTCCTGCAGCCAGCAGACAAAGGCGTCGTCGTGGACGTCGGTCAGCAACACGCACGTGCGGAGTCCCAGGGAGGAGAGAAAGCCGTAGTGGCGCGGCTCTGGCGCTCCACAACGGAAGATGGCCTCCTCCACATATCCGAAATTGGGGGGTATGACCTTCATGGAGAAGTGCGTCAGGTCGTGGTGGTGGTGGGGGGGGGGGGGCTATCGAAGCGGCGGGTGGGCCGATTCTGGCGGTGGAAAAAAAGAAGGGAGAAGGCGAGAAGCGCCTGTGCTATAAACGCTTCGGCCTAGGTGATGGGGAGGAGGATAGAACGCGAAGGAAGGAAGGGAAAAGTGAGGTGAATGACGGAGAGAGGAAGCAGTGCCCTCGCGTCTGGGTCACGCGACGGATAGGCAAAAGAGCGAAGCCACTCACGAGGGATAACGGAAAGGAGCGGAGGTGTAAAGCCGAAGGGATGGAAGCGAGAGAGAGAGAAGGAAAGAGAAGGACAGGGGGCAGGAGAGAATGGGTACTCCATCAGCGGTGGCACCGCGCCCCGGGAGAACCCACACCGCGTGGGGTGAAAGGCGGCCGAGGGAGAATGGAGCGAAGAGGTCTATACACAAATGTATAGAAGGAACATCAATCTCTCCCTTCTCCCTCCTTCCTCCCAGTCCCTTTTTTCCTGCCGTTCCTCAGCGACTGATCTTGACGCACACACCAGCTTCACGACGACCAGCAAAGGTATACTAGACTGCAACGTGGCGCACGAACAGAGGAGCAAAAGAAAGGGTTGGATCGATAGCCTCCTCTTTCCTCCTTTCCTCCCCCCCTCCACACACACACACACACATAAGCTGCAAGACGATGCTTTCTCCGTCTTTACACCTGTGAAGAGGATGAGAGGAGAGAGGGCATGTCAGGAAAGGGGGCCAGTCCACCCCAGACAGAGCCACGCACAGACCCTGTTGGCGCCTACAACAGTTTCCCTTGGCTTTGCTATCTTCCTTCCCCCTTCATCAACGCAAAAAGAAGGGGGAGGAAGCCGATCCATGCACACCAACCCGGAAGAGATACACGTACATCCTCTCTATCCCATCATCATCAGCAGCAGTAGCAGCCACAAACGGCAAGGAAACCTCCGCGCCTTGAAGCTTTTCCCACACTTCCTCTCTTCGACTCCCTCCCTCCTCCTTCTTCTTTTCCTTTTCGTCCTACCGAACACGGTCATCATCCTCATCCTTCACAAACGTCCACCAAAACCACGGCGGTGATTAAAATTGCGGCATCTGGGAGCCAAACTCCTTCTGTTGACGCGACTTCATCGAGGCATAGGGATCTCGGCCGCCGTCTGCCGCCACTTGCGTCTCATGCTGGTCCCGTTTGTGACGAATGCGTTCGTAACTTCCCTGCACCGCGCACAGGGTCAAGGACAGCTTCTCGTCGGTTTGAAGTCGCTCTTTCAACTTGACCATAAACTCGTCATCATGCTGGACCGTATCGGTGAGCATCCGCAAGTCCTTCGCGACGCCCCCGTGCTGGCGAAGATAATCCAGGTACTCTCGATCATTTCGCAACTCGCGCTGAATAGCCACGAGCCACTGCTGGTCACAGCACGCCTGTAACACCTCGTAATACACCTGCGGGTTAAACTCGCGGCCACAAGCGGTACGCATGGGGCTATGCAAGCCTACGCTGCTCTGCAGATGATGACCTCTGCGCAGCTCCCATCCTTGTTGGCTATGGCGAGGGTCCACGTGACCTTCCTCGGATGGTATGTGGCCAGGGATGATGGCGCGACTCGCCACCGCGAGTGCACCGAGGCGAACGGGTCTGGGTAGAAGGCGACGCATAGGGAGACCGGGTGATGTATAGAGAGAGAGATCTACTGAGAATACGATAACGTAAAAAAAGTTCTCGGAGAGGGGGGAAGGAGGAGAGGAGAGGTGAGGTGGGGGGAGGGGGGGGGGGTAAGAAATTCGGAGAGAAGCGGTGGGCGAGTGGCTATGCTACAGCGGAGAGAGAGAAAGTGGAAAACCGAAGGAGGGGAGAACATGCACGCCACGCGCACGCATCCCCACCTACTTACAGAGACGCTTAAGGGCCGAACGAGGGGAAGAAGAATAGAAAAGGGAAGAGAAGAAAGAAATGCGCTCTTGTCAAGAGAGCTGTCACACACACACGCAACTTTACGCAAGGGTGCGTGTGTGTCTGTACAAAGGCTGAGAGAGAGAGACATGCATGTATATCGATACCTATGTGCGTACGGCCATCATGAAGGACGAGCAGACAGTCGCGGGCGGGCCGATCGAAGAGTGCAGATCAGGAGAACAGAGAAAGGTGAAAGCATCCACCTGTCAAACTTAATTCTTCTCCCTCCTCCGCTGATACGCAAACACAGGCACACACCGTCACTTCCCTCGTGCACTACGAAGAGGAGAGGGTATACCACAATTTCTTCGAGTCAATAAATGGCCTCGAACTTCTCAACAACATCAGAGAGGCGCAAGCGGAGCCCTGCCACTGACATTACCGCCACGACACCGAGCTGAAGAGCCTTCTCATCAGCGGAAGGGGTGAGGAAGGGAGGGGGGAAGGTGCTTAGGATCTACAGTTCTGCTCTTGCGGTACCCCACGCTTCCCCGTGCTTTTCCTGCTCCTCTTTTATTTTCTCATCGCTCTTCTGGTGTTGTTCGTGTCGTTGTTGGTTGGTTAACGTTTGCTAATCCTAAAGAGAAAAGGGGGGAGGGAAAGGAAAACGTGCACGAAGGCATGACAGACCAAAAAATGGGGAAACGGAGGGGCGAAAGGGCAGAAGAAAAGGGAGAGAGAGGGGGGGGAAGGAAAGACGGAGAGGGAGAGATGGGGGTGGAGTAGGAAGGGGAGAAGCTAGAGAGTAGCGATCGGTAACAGCAGTGTTGCTTCACAAGCCTTCCTTCCTCACCGTTCGCCCTGTACCCTTGCATCCTCCTCTCACTCGCTCACACACACACACACACACACACACACACTCACGCGCGCCCCCGCCCCCCACATATTCGGAGGGGATGTACAGCAATGAGAGATGATACCAAAAGTATGGCTACTTTGCTTCAGGGCGTGCCGTCGAACTTCCCCTCCACCCCACCCCCCTTTGCGCGAGGAAGCACGGCAACCTCATTGCTGACCTACCCTGTCTCCTCGCAGCCCGCATGTCACATCCCCACAACCAGCACCATCCATCATTGACCTTTGTTGATTTTTGCGTGTGCATCCCCACGCCTGTGCTTCTCTCGCTTTGTTATCGACACAACCACGACGGGAGAGGGGAAGGTGGGGGGGGGGGGGGGGCATCGCTGCGGTGCAAACCTCCTCCACCATGACCAGAGAAGAGAGAGAAAATAGAGCCATGAAAAGAGAGAGAGGAAAAACGCGCAGCACTACACCGTTTCATCTAGCGCAGGACAACGCATTTCTATCGCCTCGCTCTCCCTGCCCTCTGCCCTCGCCATCCCCTCATCAGTACCTCCGCCAGCAGTAACACAACAGTCAACCTGAAAATAAAAGATAAGGCCTACCCATCACAGATAAACCTCTGCGGACGTTGTGCGTGCGTGTGCATGTGCGCACTGTGAGGAATGCACCTTCAATGAATCCTTCTGTGTTTCCTTTTTTCCTTTGAGAAGTACGGTGGCCGCTGCAGCCGTGATCATCTCCATGCCTTTGACGACCATTCACCTAGAAGGACGCCTCTCGAACCTACATGTACACAGCAGCGGTAGCTGTGGGGCTTCTCCACCTCCGCTGTTCTCCTTCCTTCCGACAAGCATCCCCTTCGATGCGTGTCTCGTTCTTTTTTTCTAGATAGAATTATATTTTGCAAGGCTCTGGTTTTCTTCGTGTTGTCAGGAAGGGGTGGGGGAACAGCGGTACGCTACTTCCACGATAGAACAGCTTTCCTCCAACAGCAAAGAATTGGTGGTGAGTAGATCCGCCTTCCTAGTGTGCGGCCTTCTCCAAGTCTTTGTACAGCTCGTGGAGGTCCGAAGGCACCATCGCCGGCACCGTCTTCTCCAGCTCCGCATCTCTCTTCGCTTCCTCCGCCGCGTGGGCTGCCTGGAAGCGGTCCGCATTCATTTGGCGCACCATTCGTTGGTGCTCCACCCACGCCGCATCGTTCGCCGCCTTCTCGCGGAAGCCTTTGTTGAAGCCGAGCCACGCTACCACGATATACGAAAAATTGCGGAACTGGTTCAACGTCTTCGGCGCCACCTTCGCAGCCACACCCACGGTGGAGGCAGACATAGGTGGATCGAGGTAGGAAGATCGCTTGACACACGTAGAAGAGACGCAGCTCACTGGTTTGCTTTGTGTGGGTGTGGGGGTGTTTTTGTTTGTTGATATGTGTTGATGCAGCGAAGGAGAACGAAGAGGAAGAAGGAAGAAGAGTAATCATGTACAAAGCAGACCTCAAAACACATGATCGTTGACGTTACGGTGGCGGAAGTCCTAAGGGAGGAAGACGTCAAGCAGAGAGAAGTACCCTTTGTTGATGCGTCTGGGGGAGAGAGAGAGAAAGGGAAAACACACACACATATATATATATATAGATATATGCACCACACCGCACACACCGAGGTGGATGCGAGAGAAAGAGAGAATAGAAAGTTCAGAAGAAGAAAGCAGATAGGGTGCACGACGTCCGGTACGAGGAAAGCGATCGGTATCTATGCTTAGAAAAAAAAAAGGTAGGAGCTACTTCGTCACAGCATCGTACTTCAGCTCTCACGCCTCACGCGCGCGCACACACACACGCAAGTACGGGGGGGAGGGGGGAGGGGGGGGAACGAGTTGCGGAGCTGGTGCCAAGGAAAGACAACGAGAGGGGAGAATACACTAAAACAGTAGTGGCACACTGTCGCTCTTCTCCCCCCCCCCGTCTTGTAGAGTGAGAAACCTGTGCGCTGATGTTCCCCCGCTATTTCGTGCGGCCCATGCGCCTTCGCGGACTGCAGCTGCGTGAGTAGTAAAGAAGAGCAAGAGGAAGGCAAAAAAAAACTGTGAACATCTTCATCGCATCACCAAACCACGTCGCGCGAGCCTCAGGTTTGTTTGCTTTCGTATTGTGCAGCCCCATCTGCACACCACTGCAGACAAAGAGGGACAGAATAGCCGACAGACAACCCCGTTCCTCTGGTATGAGAGATCCGCCTGCGCCGTAGTGTCTTCATCGGTGATGCGGAGTGTCTCCCGGCGGTGGAGCTTCCTCCGACTCCGAGTCGACGAAGCCGTAGCTGTCAGGAAGCGGCACTCGAGTGCGCGGCAACGCCATGACCATGTCATTCTCGTACTCGCAGCGCCCCATTACATTTCCTCGGCAAAACTGATTGATTATACCTAAGCCGCAAAGGCACATGATGAACGAGAGAGAGGCCCCTTTCCAGGTGCTCGTCGTTCCAGAGGAGGCAAACCAGTCACCTGACGCTCCGTCAGCAGAGAAGACAGAACCCCACCGAGCTACACTACGACGCATTCTAGCGATCGCCCGAGGGCCGAAGAGAACCACAAAAAAAAAAGAGGGGGAACGAAGGGGCAGTCACGGCTAAGGCGGAGAGAAAAGATTCAATATATATATATATATGTGTGTGTCCGTCAATCAAGCCGAAGCACCCTTTCGAATTCCAAAGTGTGAGGCGTCAGCCGCCGGCCATGGAGGGCACTGTTTGTGAAGACGGCGAAAGAAGAGAAGAGAGATCAGAGAGAGAAAAGTAACAGTGGTGGAGGAAACCGCCTTCCCACCCGCCGGCCCCTCTAAAACCAAAAACATTTCACGCTCGACACGGCGGGAGTAGACAGAGCATCAGCGCAGTGAATCGCCTTCCGTGAACGTCCCGCTTGAAGTGCCTCTTCGTATGAGAAGCGTCGGCGAGACACGATGGTGAAAAATGAGATCGCGTTTCCTCCTCCTCGTTTGCATCGTGACGTTCCTCCTCTTTCATCACGGTCGTAGGCTGCCCGTGCAGCAAGCCTCGCCCACTGTGCACGCACACCACACAAATACATCAGCGCAGGCAGAAGAAGTGGGTGTGTGAGGGGGGGAGGGAGGGGGGGGAGAGTACCGCGAGAGAAGCTAGATGCAGGAAACCAAGTATCAAACGACATCCCCTTCCTCAACGGGGGGGGAGGGAAGATGCGAATCAGCATAAGCCCATGCAGCTTGCAAGCAAAACTCATAATTTTTTTTTATGTACATGTAGGCTCGCGCCTTTCAAAAAAAAAAAACACGACTGGAATGGACGGTGCGAGCGCAGCCATCCTGTAATGGGGCGGAACAGATTGCAGCAAAAATGAGAAGACCGCGTGCGGCCAGCGGTGGATGTCCTTTGTGAGTGGGCCGTCTCTTCCTTATCGAAGCACTGTACGGGCGCACCTCAGGTAGCATGCAGGACAGTGCGCCGTTCCTGAAAGAAGACATTAAGCGGAATCATTTCTGACATTTCGCTTTTGTTTTCGTTTCACCGTGTTGCTTTTTTTGGGGGGAGGGGGGGAAATGGGCAGAAGGCGAAGAAATGGGTGTTGGGGGAGTAGGGTCCTTCCCTATATTTGGAAGGGGAATATATATTTACATATGCGTTAATAGAGAAAGAGGGAGGGAGGGACAAGAGCTCCTGTTCTCCTTTGCACCTCCTCCTGCTCTCCCCGCGCCACCACCCCCTGTCTTTCCTATTCTTCATGTTCTCGTCCTTCCTCCACGTATTCGCCTCTCAGCAAAACAAAAACAAGGGAGAAAGAGGAAAGAGAAAGATGACGCGCAGTTCCCTTTTCGCAGCAAAAACAGAAGAGGGCCGGGAGGGAGAGGGGGGAAGGAGAGGAAGTCCCAACGTGTACAAGAATCCACCAGCACCAACAACACCCCCGCCTTCCGAGACGCATGCTGACGCACCTAAAAAGCTTTTGTTCCGTCGCTTTTCTTTGCGTGGCGGATCTTCATGCAAAACGGTAGTGATGCGCATTCATGCGGCTGTCCTTCAGCTCCACGCCTGGGCCGTACCAGTCTGCTGGCACCGGCTCCAACGGCTTCGTCTTCGGTTGGGTCAGCTGTGGCAGATCCTCCTCGATGACATGGAAGGTCCTACCGAAGTGATACTGGTACTCCGGCAGGTGTCCACCGTAGCCGGCCGTGTGGCGTTGATACATGGGGCGTGCGTCTGCCTCTTGCCGGCCGTGAATCCACTCGTCGCGGCGATCCTTGTCTTCTTCATATCGTTCAAACAGGCGCGTCGTCGTGCAACCCGTGTGGCGGAGGCTGTACGTGGCAGAACCATCGATGCCCAACGTTGACGATCTCGGAACTGGAGAAACGGTCGCACCACTCGATGCCGGTTGCAACGGGAACGAAGCTGCGGCATTGGTGCAACGCGCTAAGAGAATCCGCTGCAGACACGGATGCTGTTGCAGAGTGAGGGTGATGAAAGTAGTGATGTCATCGCGCGGCACCGACAACTCGGGATAAGTCGCTGCGATAAAGGTGGCGTGCAGGTCAGCTTGAGCGCCTTGCAACGCAGCCCTCCATTCCTCGACGATCAGGGAGCCTGTGTCGCCCACCTCCTCCTCGGACAGATGTGGCGCAAATACCGCGGCGAGCGTCTCACGGGCGCTGTCCACTGACACGGTGGGGCAGGACAGCGGCAACGGGGCGAACAACACGGGCGTCATCACTTCCGCTGTCGACTGTACCACATCGGCTGACAAACACTGCAGACACGGATGTAACGCTGCCAGGAAATCATCGGCCAACACAAATCCCACCGAATCGCTAAAGGCGAGAAGAATGACTTTGTAGTCCTCCGATGTGAGGAGCACCCCCGACTGGGCAAATACCGCCTTCAGTCCCTCCGGGTTGACACGCCGGTGTGGTGGCGGCGGGGAGGTCGAAGGAGTCGCAGCAGCTACCGAGCTGCAGCCTCTCCCTGTCCTGCCCCGGATAGAGTCACCCAAGGGCGATGCCGGTGGCGGCGGCGGTCTCCGCCCCTCTTCAGAGGGGGAAGACGACGCGGCTCCGGACGGTCTTTTGTTAGCTGGCGACGACGATGAAGGGACCGCCCGCGCACACTCCGTGGCGTATGCTCGTCGGAACTCAACGAAGCTTGCCAAGCCGCCCCGCAGAAGGCGCTGCGTGATGCTAAGTAGCAGTGGCTCCGCTGCCTCACGTGCCAGCACCACCTCCGTGGCCGTCTGGGGAGCACGGCGAATCGGCATTGCGTCTGTGAGCACACTCAAGATACCCTATGCTCGGCCCAAGCGCAGTGGCGGGAGAATAAGAGAGATGAGCAGACAGTCGTCGATATCTGCAGGGAAGGCAATCGAAGAGAAGGAAACGGTTCCCGTGGCGACCACTGATGTGCGTGTGTATCGTGGAGTGACAGTCTGAAATGGGGATAGCCGCGTAGCTTACAATAAGGAAATATGGTGAGAATGCTGACGAGAAGAAGCCACAAAGAGAGAAAACAGCGGACAGTCAACAAGAAGGTTCGTTGCCGTCTTTGGTCGCTGGCGATTCGAAGCACATGTATGTGACATCACCAGGGATGAATGGCGGTGGTCGTGGTCGAGGAAGGTCGAGGAGGGAACCAAAAAGAACACAAATGGAGAGTTGAACCAAAAGAGCAAACGCCCGAGGGGGAAAAACGAAAAACGGGGTGGGTCACTGTTCTCCTTTTTTTCTTTGCTTTCTTCTCCAGTGTCCTCTCCCTCTTTCCTGTCGCGACCTACAAGAATATACCAGCGCATGGCCCGTTGGTCCATAATGAAGAGAGAAAGAGAGAGCGCGGGGCGAGGGGGGGGGGACGTTGTCCTCCTCTTTTTCCACCAGGAGAACGCAGAAGGCGAGGAAAGAGCTTTCTCTTCATCCGCCTCCACATTGGAACTGCATCACTGCGTCTCCTTCTCTCTCTCCCTCCCCCCTCCTCCCTTCTCTCTCTGACACACACACACACACACACTTACACACACCTATAGATATATATGTACCGTTCGCTTGGTGGTTCGTCTCCCTCCCCCGTACCCGTCTCTGAATCCGCACAGCAGCACCGCGCAGTCGCCTCAGGGAGGTGAGAGGGGTGAAGAAACAAAAAGCGAGGGGCGAGCAGTACGGTGGCCCCTTTTAGGGATCTCAATGACGTAACCCCCCCCCCCCCCCCCGGATGAGAGGGACCGCCCATGCTATATATGTTCTGCACATACGGGATCGTCCGTCGTTGCATTCGAAGGCGATACAGAGTCCTTTCACACGGCCGAGATGCACCCGACACACCCTAGCACGACGGCGTATCTTCAGAGTTGCAGGAACATCAGCTCCCCACCAAAGGTCATCATGGGACGAAGCGGATGCGCTACACAGCTGCCGGGTAGGAGGCATCGCGCCGCGGGTTGCTGTCGTTGCTGGGATGGTAGATGCAAAGGCGTCGTCTCGTTCTCTCCCTTCCCGTTGAGCACAGCGAACGGGTGATCGTTCAAAATGAGCCCTTTGGCGTTGTACGCGGCGTACGTGTTATTTTGAAACGAGAGCCCAACCAGCCCCGTGTGGATGCCGACGGAGCAGCCGGTGATGCGGGGTGCCAGGGGCGTCGTGGGCGTCACAGACGAGGAAGAAGGGGAAGGAGAGAGGGACGACGACGAGGCCCCGAAGCCCGCGTCGCGCGCGGCGCGGTCCCTCTCCCCAAACCCGTCGTACAAATCCTGGTGACTCACGCAGAGCTGCGCCTCGTTCAGCTTGCGGGAGTCGAAGACGTACAAGGCGCTGCGGGTGGCAATGGCAATCGAGAAGCCGGCGCTTGTGGCGATGGGGCCTGCTCCCATCACAGCCTCCACAGGTCCCGCACCAGTTGCACCTGGTGCCCTGCACTCAAGCATGCCAACGGCACCCATTTGCCCCTGCCGTTGCCGGTCGTCGTAATAGCGAACCACACCATCCGCAAAGCCCGCCAACAGACAGCGCTGTGTCGTGTGCGTCTCTAGACTCGTTAGTGTTGGATTCCCTGCCACAGTCAGGCGCTGCACCACCTGCTCCTCAGCAAGAGAGAGCAGATGAATCGCCGTATCGCCGTCAGGGCCGATGGGGCCACCGAAGAAGAGCGTGGCGGTACTGCTGCGATACGTGGACTTCAGGTCTAGCCACCGGTTCGCCGGTGGTGGCGGGCAAGCTGAGAAGACGGCCGCCTCCGCCAGCACCTCGTTCGGGTTCCAGCAGCTCTTCATGAGCGTGAAGCCGCCCCGCTTGTCAACCAAGAGCAGCCCTGACTGTTCAGACAAATCGTTGATGACGTGCACGTCATGCAAAGGTCCGGAGAGTTGGACGGGAAAGCTGTGCACCTTCTTCTGGGAATTGTAATTATCGTACGATACGTAAGAGATCTGCTGGTTCCGGGTCGCCACCACCATCGATGCCTCCAGCACGCGAAACGCCGTGCAAATAACGGAGTCGGGCGGTAGTGCGCTCCGCAGCACCAGCTGTCGATCGATCTCACCTTCCCTAGCCGTCACGGCGACGCGGGAAGAAGGCGGGTGCTTCCAGGAAGACGCTACTGTGGCATCGCGGTGACGATTCTCTTGGGTGCATACCGGGCTGACGGAAACCGATGCGTCCCGCCGATACGGCTCTAACCTGCGATCCCAAATATCTAGCACGAGCTGCTTCATCATGTCAGCGTTCCATGTGGCGCGGGTGCGGTCGGCCTCTGTCTGACACTCCGCAGAATCGGTGGAAGCGACGCGAGACATCGTGCGCAGCGCCTCCGATGCAAAGCGTTGCGACTGTGGGGCGGCCCCGGTGTTGAGGCTACGCAGGGCCTTTCGGACCAGCACACTATCGCGATTGTTGTCCAGCGTGTAGAGCAGGAGTGCTGCATCGTGCAAAAGGCCTTGGATCATCTGCAGCGCGGTCGGCGTCAGCCTACTCTCTTCCACATCCGGGGTGGACGGTAGTGGGTCGTCTTGCACCAGAGGGGCAGTCTCAAAGATGACAGCATCGTCAAACACGGAGTTCACGGTTGGACGCGCGCTGTTCAGCAACGACTTGATGCCCACCTCCGCCTCCTCCAACGCCCACCCGCCGCCCCGCTGGCCTACTGCAACGACATACTCGAGAGTTTTCTCGCGTTCGGCTGGTGAAAGGAGGCCACGATACGCGTACAGAACCTGACAGCAGAAGAAGATGAGCTCCTCCCGTAGCGTCATGCTGGCGTCGAAAACGTACTCGCGCAGTTTGATCATCAGCGATTTCTCCATGTGGAGTCGGCGAACCTGCTGCTCACTTGGGAGGGTGTCCACGCGGACCCCAGCAATGCTGGCCAGCAGGGTGACACACGAGCTGCGCACCACCGGCGACCGATCTTGCAGCAGCCGCGTAAACAAGTCCAGCCTCGACGCGCACTCCTTCGAGACAAAACTTTTCGCATGCCGCAAACCCAGAATGAGGCGGGCCAGGAGGAGACAGGCCCACGACCGCAGCTCGGCGTTGGTCGAGGATAGACAGGGAAAAGCGGCATTGAGAAGGTTGTCATTCCACAGCACAATACACTGTTCCTTCCCTCGCTGCAAGAGTTGAAACAGAACATAGCAGGACATACTCTTGCACCGAGAAAGATTCACGTTCTTCATGAGGTACATGATGTGACGGTGTAACCGACCAGGCTGCGCGCGGTGGCGCTCTGCTCCATCGTGTGCGTTTTCGAAGCCGGGTGAGCTGTCCCACGCCTGCGACCGAGACTGCAGTCCACCGCGCCGTCGCGGTGAAGCGCTCGGCGGCGTCAGGGAGGAAGCCATGGGACTGTCCGAGAGGGCGCAATCAGGCTCCGTGCGACGCGCCGCTTGTCCGTATTCCACGTACTCCATCACGATGGACTCCTCGTCCAGTTGCAGCAGCCTCGTGAAGTGCTTCTCACATTGTTTCTTCAGCATCTCGCCGCAGCCCTCCGAAGGGTCCGCCCGAACCACCTGCATCCACAGCACCATCACAAGGAGAAATTCTTCACGCTCGGGGACGAAAAGTTTGCGCATGTAAGGAATAAGGCCACACAGGATTGCGCGTCGCCCAGCCGTACGGCCGGAGTCGAGGTACTTGATCAACAGCGTCAGCGCTGGCACGCGATGCACCATCTGCGTAAGGGCCAGCAATACACAAGGCAGCTGCTCCGGTGCATCCGACAGGTTTCCAGACTCCACCCATACCTCGAACGCCGTCAGTTGGTCGTCGAAGAAGGTGGAGGGTTCATAGACGGCAGGACTGCCCTCTGTTGTGGAAGCAAGAAGCCGAGGCAGCTGGCTCACACACTTGTCTACGGTGTACTCCCACAGCTCCCACATCGGATGAAGGTGCGCCTCCTCAGAGATGGCTGGGTAGGTCATAGGGGTGCAGCCGGACTCCCGCAACAAACGATCTGCTAGGATGTAGTTGCGGAAGAGACTCTTCACCGAAGAATCCTGGCGGAGAAGGTAATGAAACTGGGCTGGCGGCAGCGTGCACCACGCGATGGTGTCTGTCACGGCGTTGAGGATCCAACTGAGCTCTCCACGAGGTGATTTTCGATCCTTGCTGTCCCCAGGAAGGTCGCGAATCATTTCCACTGTAACCCGCGGCAGCAGCACGGCATGGTAGGAGAAGCCCAGGTACCACTCCAGCGCCATTTTCAACGGCGTCGTCAGGCAGGCGGTGAGGAGGTCCGCTGGCAATGCCGGGCTCAGCGGTAACGTCTCACCCGGGCTGCATGCACATATGAACAAATCGTGGGGCCGTCGCTCTTGAAGGCGATCCCGTAACCATCGCTGTAGCAACGAGCCTGCGGAGTTGCAATCAAAGACGTAAATCGTGGGCGTGTCTGCCAGCTCGGCCATCTCCGTTATGTTGAGCGGCACGTAGTGCGTCCGCTCCTTGTCGAACATCCACACCTCGCCCAACTCTGTGGCCTTGGGCATGCCGTGACCATTGTAGTGCACCAACAAACGCCCTTCACGGGCGGTAATGCGCGCCCTGGCGAGTGCCTTTTTGGATGTCTCCAGACTGGCCTCCACGACCCGTGTCACAGAAAGGTCCTCACGCAACACCCCTCGATACTGCCGCTCCAGCGTCTCGGCGATACTGTCGCTGCCGCCACCGCCACCGCCGGTATCGCTGCTCCGCCATGTTCCCTGTGCCACGTGCGCCACCATCGGATCGACCCAGCACTCCCTCTTCGCACACGGCTCCACGCGTGGGAAATCCGGCGGATCGTTCCCAATGTGTAAGTACACGAAGAGGAGGGCATGGGCGAGACGGGCTGCGGCGGAGCGGGCGCTGCCTTCCACGAGCGTCACATCATCGGCCGTGCCCACCCCACTACTCGCCTCATCTGCGGCATCGTTCATCAGGAGGGAGCGCAAATTCGACGGGGCAAAGGCGGCGACTCGTTCATCGATGGCCTGCCCAAGAGCCAGCGAGGCGTAGTACGGGTGAGTGTGAGCGCCGCCTGAGCCGAGTGAAGATGACAACGGGTGCTGGCCTGCCGATAATGAAGTAGCGCCGCTGATCGTGGCCGCTGAGGACGATGCGGAGCCGCCAGAAGAGGGCACACCATGAGCTGCAGCCGCCACTGTCCCCAAAGGAGCACGGCGTTGGCCGGGGAGCCGCCTACGATGCAACATGGCCGGCGATGCGATGCGACAAAAAATAAGGAGGGAGAGGAAAGAGGAGGGGGGAAGGAAGGAGCGTAAGGAAATGAGGGGAGCAACAAAGGGCGGCGCAGTGGCGACTTACTCACGCCTAGGCAGCTCCCTATATGTATGAGGTTCCCCTCTTCTTGTAGGCAAAGAGGCGAAAGAGAGGAAGGAGAAGAAACGGATCGATAAGCGAAGGTAAAGGAAGAAGCGGCGAAACGAAGAGAAAGAGGCTGCAGCGCCTCTGTAGAACGCATAATAACCTCCCCCACACAAAAAAAAAAGGTAGAGAGAGAGTGTGTGTGTGTTGAGGACCCTTTCCATCTTTTGAACATTGCACCTGATGGGATTATACGCACATATGGGCAACCAGAGGCACCAAGCTGGGCTCTTCAAAAGTGGCGAAGGCTTCGCCACTGTGGGAAGCTTATGCTCCTCGATGAAGAGGGAGGACAGGAAGACTGCCTCTGTAAAGCGTCAAGCTACTGCACATGCACCTCCTTTTCTCCATTTCGCCTCGCCGAGAGTGAGGAGCCCGAGGTGGCGGCAGGGGCTGTTTCAAGTAAAAGGGGGACTGGCACGCTTGTGAATCACCATCGAAGAAGATCAACAGGAAAGCATGCATCATCACAACAACAGCCCGCACGAAAAAAAAAGACGGAGGAAAGAAGAGAGTGGTCACCGCTCTTCATCGACGAACAAATAAAAACTAATCAGAACACATACCACCGCCACTACTGTAGCCAACAGGCACATTGCATCGCTGTCCCCTCCTCCTCTACTTCTGTTCTTCCCTCATACTTCCTTTCGGCGTTGGTATTCCATTGTTCATGTAGATGTTCCAGAAAGAGAGGGGAGAGGGTACAGTAGAGAGAACAGTGAATGAGAGAGCTTTAACTGAGAAAAAGGGGGAGCGGGGCTTAGCGAGTGATGCAGGACGGAGAGAGAAGCGCACGCGATGAAACGAGAGAAGGGAAAAGGAAGCAGGAAAAGAGAAGGTTCTCCCTCCTTTCTTCTTCCTCCTCCGTCTTCGTGTTCGGCAGACACGTCCTCCATTCCACACCAGTAAGAAAAGGCAAAAGCTCACCCCTCTCCCACACCCACTCTCTCGGTACGCCCCCGGCACGCAGGCATTCCTGCTGAGTTGCAGTCCCAAAGAAAAAAAAACATCAAAAAAAAGAAGAGAAGACGAGCGGACTTGCCCACAACGGTGGCCTCTTCGCTTCTCTCTCCCTCCCCCGCCACCCTCTCTTTCCCTCCCACATGAACTCACGAGAAATCTGCCAATTCTGAAGTCTTGAGCGCCACGCGGATGCCGATACTCGTCAGCTCAGCTGCCCACAGCCGCAGCACCTGCGGTATTTCAACCATGGCGATCGAGTCGGTGCTTTCGTCCGCACCAGCGCCGCAGAAGCGGCACGTGCGCCATGTTCCGTACTCCGTGGCGTGGCGCTCAAACAGGGAGAGCAGGCCACCACACTTGGGGCAAATAAATGCCTTCGTCTTATCGGAGACGTGCAGGAGGCGGTCCACGACCACCTCGCTAATCCCGTGAGAAAGGAGACCGTCCCGCTCCATTTCACCTACCCGAACGCCCCCGTGGCGCTTGCGGCCCTTCACGGGCTGCCCCGTCTTCGTCACAGCCCGGTAGGTGTGCGCATCCGTGCGAGCTCGCGCCTGCCACTTGTCGTTCACCATGTGCCGCAGTCGCTGATACCCGCAAACCCCCATGAACACCTCAGCCTCCATCTCCTCCCCACTAATGCCATCGATAAGGTGCTCACGCCCGTAGCGGTTGTAACCCGCTTTGGCCAACGCATCGCCGATGACCTCCGCCACGCGTGGCTGCTCGTCTACGGTGGCCCACGCGCTGTGGTCTACAAAACGGCCCTCGATCGCGCCCACCTTGGCCGTCATGATTTCCAGCACCATACCCACGGTCATACGGGAGGGAAACGCGTGGGGGTTGATGATGACGTCCGGTGTGATGCCGGTCGCGGTGGTGAACGGTAAATCGTGCGAGCGGATGGGCATCGGCAGCGTGCCCTTCTGCCCATGGCGCGAGGAAAATTTGTCGCCCACCGTCGGTGGACGAGGGATGCGGAACACCAGGAGCGCCGAGGTGGGATCTGGCCCGCTGTACACGAGCGGTACCACTTGGTGCACCCAGGCATCCTCGCCCTTGTCGAAGTGCCGCCACTTGGTGGCGTGGTGGCGGGTGTACTCGTACACCGTCTCGTTGGTGAAGGGATCCACCCGTTTTATCCGCTTGGCACAGCAAAACACATCGGTGTTGTCCCGCACCCCTGGATACTTGTGATCGCGGTCGAAGGAGAAGACATCGAGGTTGGGATTTGTGCGCTTCGGCGGCAGCCCATTCGCTTCCAACGCCGCGCTAAAGCGCTCGCCGGTGGAGAGCAGATTATGAAAGACGAACGTATCATCCTTGTCGCCGCCCTTGCCAGACGCCGTTATGATCTTGGCAACAGTGATGCCTGCCGTGAGCATGCCGCGCTGCGTTGCGGTACTATTGATGATCACTGCATCGTCCATGTCGTAACCGGTGTAGGCGAGAATGGCAATCACTGCATTCACACCGAGGTTTACATCGTCCAGGCCGTAGTAGTCCATGGGAAGGGTACGACTAATGTAGCGCTGCGGGAAGTACGTGCGAAACAGCTTCGCCTCCTTCCGCCATGCAAGCGCCTGCAGCTGCGTTCCGGAGGATTGCTTGCTGAGGCCGCACTGGAACAAATTACGCGGAGAGCAGTTGTACTCAAAAAATGGAATGGTAGTCGAGGTGAGAGAGATAAGATTTGTTCCATTCTGTTCCCAGTACTCGTATTTGCGGTTGAGCTGCACGACAGCGTCCAGTGGTTCGCTTGGAACGCCGGCCACGTCGAGCCAGCTCTGCTCCCACGTGCCAATGAAGACGAGCGGAAAGGGCAGGTGATCATTGTCCTTGTGCACTTTTGATTCGAGTCGCTGCACTGGGCGCATCAGACGGCCGCAATCATAGAAGATATAAAGACCTGCCGGGTCCTTCTGTTGGGGGGCCACGTAGACCACCTCCAGCGTGTGGAATGGCGACACGTCCTTGCGGCGCACCACGCCGGTAATTTGTACTTGCGAGCGTAGCGTCATCTCCTTCTGCTGCCTCAGCGACGCGGCCACTTTTTTAGCTTCTGCGGCGGTGAGGTAGCCCAGCAGCTCTCCCTCCATCCACACTGGCACAGTCGCAAAGAGCTGATCTACCAGAGGGCACTGGCCTTCACGGCTGCGGAGGTTCTGCATGGTCTGCCGGACCTTGTCTCGAATAAACGTCGTGGTTGCGGCATCTGGCGAGTTCGACATGATGGTGGACACGCTTAAATGGTTTAGCACACCACAGTCTTCCCCATCTGGACTGTGCACCATGCAGATGAAGCCGTAGGCCTCGCACGGGTATCTCCGCACCTCACTTGAGCGCATGTCAGCGATAGTCTTGCCCCGGTGCACACAGCGAAGTTGTTCGAAGAAACGGTAAAAGTTAAGATGCTCCGCCATGACTACCCAACCTGACGTTTGAGGGCAGTAGAAATCCTCTTCTCGATCGAGGTTGAAGTTGCCACTGATAAGGAGGCGGTAGAGCTGGTCCAGTGGTTCATTGGCATTGTGGCGGCCGCAGAAATTCACAAACTGCCGCAGTTGGCGCATTACGTCCGCCGCGTCGACCACCGGCATCGTCCGCAGCTTTAGGAGACGCTGGAAGAGGGCTGCTGGCACATGCCGGCCCAGACGGTACGCTAAGCCCCGCATGTGCCGGTTAAGACATACCTCGAAGGCACCGATGAGGACCTGCGAGACCGTGAAGAGTTCCTGATACGCCGGGACGTCGTTGCCCTGGTGCTCCACCGCACCATCGATAAAAAGGTAAAGCTGGCGAACTATGGCGATCATCGCGTCGAACTTGCGGTCCAACTCAGCGAGCAGCGCGGGAGGGAGCCACGCCATAAGCGCCTCTGTCGTCGCGTCTGGGGGTAAGTCCGGCGTGGCGGCATTGCGGTCATTCAGATGGGGAAGCACGTGTCGACGCAGCAGGAACATGCCGTACCACGCGTCGTGCTGGCACGTGGTGCCCTTCGCGAAGAGGGGCAAGAAATGAAACGCCATGTACGTCTCATGATACCCTCGATACATTCTGCCGAGCACCGTAATGAAATCGAGGAAGTGGCGTAAGTCACCGTAAGGCTTCCGGCGGTGATGTTGCAGGAGGGACTCTACACGAGCGGCGTGGCTGCCAGCTGGCATGCCGATACAGAGCAGCCTCTGCAGCTCCACCATCGAGACGTTCTGCGTACTTAAGGCACAGAAAAGAAGCGGCACAGGCACGTGCCACACCACCTTGCGCGCAAAGGAGAAGACCACTTCGCCTTGTGTGGTATAGTAGAAGTAGTTCTGCGCCGTGAGTCCACTGGGCCGCTTGCACCGGATGATGACCGCTTTTGGTGAGAAGTGCGGCCCCTGCGTCGTAAATTTCTCCCTGAAGATGTTGATGGGCACGTTAGATCGTTGCATCATCAGGGCGCGAAGGATGCGCTCTCCTCCGTTCATGATGAAGTAGCCACCAACTTCCTTCTGCTCCTCGAGGGCTCGAACGTGGTCCAGACGGGCGTCGACGTCGCGCAAGGCGCAGCGAGCCCCCTTCACCATCTCGGGAAAGCTGCCGAAGTTCAGCCAGCACTGCTCCTTGCTGGGGACGATATCGGCGTAGACAGCGTAATCCTCTGGCGCCACTCGGTGTTGGCGCATGAGGGCGTAGAACTCCGTCGACAGAGTGTGCATCATCAGCGACGTTGGCGCCCCCGCTGCAGCGTTGGGGGTGGCAGCTGTCGCCGCGAGCTCCGCAGCCATATTGACGTCTGGCATAAAATGAAATCCAATGCGAACGTGGCACGGCTGGTTGTACGTTTCGAAGTAGCGACGATAGAACTGTGGCGTGGCGAAGGGGAGACAGGCGTGAACGACTTGGTCATGGCACCGCTGCACTTCTTCAATCACCTCCTCCTCGCGGAAACGCTTACTTTGTATCAGTGTCAGCAAATCGTGACTACCCGACGCGGCACGGGTGAAAATCGTGAGCTCCTCCTCTTCCCAGTTCGTTTGAAGACGGTCGAACTCGCGGAAAGCGTAGCTGAGGCGGTCCTTCATTATGCGATATTCACGCGCTTGTGTCTCGAGACGATCGTCCGGCGGCTGGGACGGCAGCGGCGCCACGTCGAGCTTTTCCTTTCCCATGCAGGCCTGCAATGCGAGGTCCGCAGCATGGATACGATTTTCAATTTTCCTCAGCTGATAACGCGCGTGCTCCAGGACGATACGCGCACAACGGCCGGGGCGCACGCCCACGGCCACGTCGAGTAACACCACGGAGGAGACACCGACCGGCTTCGCCCGCTGGGAGGCGTCGGACATGACGGACCCGGTGTAGAAAACTCCTTCATTTCGCGTTTCCTGCACAAATGCCTGCACTCGCTGCTCCATGAAGGTATCGAAATCGTCAATGTGGAACGACACCAGATCGGCCAGGAGGCCGGTATTCACGCGGGACGGCTGGTCCTCCTGCCGGGTCGCTATAAGGGAAAAGAGCTCCTCCAGTTCCGTCATTGCCTCCTGCACGTGGCGGTGCTGCAGACCCGTGTAGATCGCCGTCGCCGAAGAGGAGGCGGCGCTCGCTGTTTGGTGCTCCACTTCCTGCCCCGCTTGCCTCAGCTGTTCCACTTCCTTTTCCATGTACGCCAGCTGCTGTGGACCGCCCGCTTCCGGTGAGCCCAGATGACTCCGGTTGAACTCCAATTTGGCGAGTTTTTTGCGAAGACGCTCGAAAAAGTGCGTGACCACGTCCTCAGCGGTCTGGTCAAGGGCGTTGGTGTGGTACTGGCGTTCACAGATATACTGCAGCCGTGTAATTGAATTGTGAATCAGTTGTAGTCGCTCCGTCATGGACATTTTCGACGGCGGTGCTCGCGGTTCCTGAAGTCCAACTGCCCCCGCACGACGGTGGCGACTCGAAGATGTCGTGCTGCGGCTCGTCCCCACCGAAGAGGAGAGGGACTTGCCGCTGTAATGCGAAGAGCGGGATGACATGATGAGAAGCTGGTTGGTTCGAAGGATCACCTCTTCTCTGCGTTCGCCCGTACCCGTACCTTTGCACACCCACCCACACACCCGCAGAACAGCGAAGGACACAAAAGGAAAGGTACGAAGAGTCACACGCGTGTCGGGGAAGAAGGGACAAAATACGAATAAGGAACCACTCGCTCCCTACTTACTCTTCTTTGTGTGTTTTCCAGTCTCCTTCCTTTATAGCTAAATATATATATATATATATATATATGTTTACGAGTTCTTCACGCGTCTGGTAGGGTTCACCGTATCGCCTCCTCCTCCTCCGTAAAAGAAAGGGGTGGAGGTTCTTTTTCCTGCGAGCTAAGCAAACCCTCGAGGGCGGGGAGGGCGGTGCACCCACCGACGTTCCCACAACAGAAGACACGGGAAAAGAAAGTGCAGAAGAACGAGCACCCAACCGTTAGAGAAGAAAGATGTTAAACGCAAGACTCCAGAAGAGAAAAGAGAAAAAGGGGGGTATGTGCGTGTGCTGTCTCTGCCTCTTACGGCCCCTCGAAGAGTGTGGCGCCCTCCACACCCACACACAGAGAGAGACTTCTTTTTTGCTTTTATATTTATCGTTAAGACTTACAAGGATTGCCTTCGGTCGACAGAGAGAGACGGAGAGAGAGAGACGGGAACGACGGGGAAAACCGCGACGTGGAAGGGGGAAGAGGGCAGCCTTTACCGCCCTTCAATTTGGACGAAAAAACACAGGTGAGGAGAGGAGAGGAGAGAAAGCGAGGAGAAAAAAGACGCGAGAGAGAACTTGAGATCCCCCTCCCCCCTCGAATGAAGAGCAGGGTCTCCCTTGTCACCCACGTGCTGTGAAGAAGTGCAAGCGAATGCAAGGAAGGGAAACTGGGGAGAGGAGCAAAAGGGGGGGAGTGAATGGTTCGTAAGGTCGAAGTCAAGTTACATGTTTGTGTGTACGTGTGTGTGGGGGGGGGGGGGAGGTGCAGTGCGATATCCATTTTTTTTAGGCACAGCCATAGCGATCCATGTAAGGTGTATCGGAAGGGAGAGAGAAAAGCGAAAGAAGAGAGAGGGAAGAGAGAAGAGAGAAGGTGATCATAAACAAAAAAAAGACCGAGCGTTTACTCATCCCTGGGTGGTGAAGAAATAGGGAGGTAAAGATGGGGCTCAAGAGAAAAGGAGGGGGAGGGGGAACAGCAGCGGTGGCGCGCGTGGGTCTCAAGGGCAGGGGTGGAGAAAGGAAGAGATGCGAGAAGCTGTTCACGAACTATCAGAGCGGTGCCTCCTCCCTGAACCTGTTCTGTACACGAGAGCGGAAAGTGGAGAGCCCCCCGCACCCATGCGCAGCCTTCTATACCCATCACCACCACCATCGCCCCTCCCGGGTAGCATATCCATTTCCTCAGCATCACCTCTTCAACCTCTCCCGTTTCAACAGAGGGCTGACCGTGATAAACCTGAGACGCTGTTTTTCCCCGCTTTTGCATTTCGCACCGCCGCAAGCGTGTCACCCGAAGCATATATGTGTGTGTGTGTGTGCGTCGCGCCCAGTTTGGCGGAGACAGCACTGCATCAGCCCTTCCCTCTCGTCTCTCCCCGCACAAGCTCATCGCGGCGCAAAGGTTGGGGAGAAAAATGGCACTGTGGGTCACCCAAACCACGGAAAGAAAACCCAGTCGGCTCAGTCCGCCCTCTCCCCTCTCTCTCACGCTCCGTTGCCGTGTTGTTGCGGTGACCATCCATCTGCACGTTTCGCAGGTTTCCCTGCAGCCCCACCATTTGCTGCCCGACTCAAACGAGAAGCTGTCCGCAACGCCACCCTTTTCGAACACAAATCAGGCCGTTCCTCTCTCTCCCTCTCCTTCCACAAATGTATGTATCGATACATCACAGCTGCCAGGGCACCGACTAGTAAAACGCAAAGGAAGAGGGGAGCTGGGCCACCACCACCCACCCGCCCACTGACATCCTTTTCCACACCTCCGCAACGGCACCATCGCCGCTGCACCGAGTGGCCTCCATCAACTTCGCGACGATGACGCTTCCCTTTCGCCATGCTTGTGTATGGCTTCCTAGAGATAGGGGAGCTGCGCACCGAAAGGTTCGAAGAGGGGAATTGGAGGAAGAAGAGGCAAAGAGCAAGGCGAGGTTCACAAAAAAAAGAGGAAGGAGGAGACAGATTCGAGGAAAGGGGGGGGGGTCGTGCGAATACACGAAGAAACACGAAAGAATAGCAAGAAAAAGGCGTTGACCAGCTTCAGCCTTACCAGCCAAAATTAAAATAGAGCAGAAACAGTGCCGTAGCGATGGCCGTGAAACAAGCGTTGATGGCAACCCAGTTATAACGTGCAAACACACCAAACATATAGAGCATGCGTGGGACATCGATGAAAAGGAACTTCGGCAAACGCCCCCCCTCGGTCTCGTACATGTACTGTAACAGCTTCATTTGTTGGGCAACATCTTGCTGGCTGCGGATCATCCGAAACAGTGGGGCATAGGTGACGAACGTGCGCCGGATATGCTTCGCCTGCATCTCATCAATGACTCGTATCGCCTTATCATAGTCGTCGTTGAGGCAGTAGACACGCACCATCTGGTTCGCCAACTCTCGCTGAACGATCTTGGGCTGTGCCACCGAGCAGTCCATGAGCTCCTCGTAGAGCTCCTCCGCCTCAAAGGAGGACATCTTGCCACGCTCCACATCATAGCTCACCAAGCTAAAAAGCGGCACCAGATGATGGGCCGCCAACGTGGACAACACGTGGGGATGCTCGCGTAGTCCGCCCTCGTGAAACCAGAGGGCGTGAATGGAAGGCCGCACCTCCTTGTTCATAAGATGCTTCGCGAGGAAGTTTTCAGCGTTACGGATTCCGAGGGAAAGTTGAGAGAGGGCCACAGATACCTGATTTTCCGTGCGCTGCAGCGCGAGCGCATTCTCAATCAGTATCACCTGATCCAAGCGGTTGAAGAGCACCGGAGGCAGCGGTTTATCCAGCCCCACCGCACGCATCGGCGATTGCGGTCGCATGCACTTAAAGTGATCGTAGCCAGGGCGTATGTTCGGCACGCCACCTACCAGTGTCGGGCCCACTGGGTAGCAACTGGCCCCCATCCACGGCTCCAGGTCCATGTGACCCCGACGCAGCAACCGACACACCCGCATCGTGCACAACGGCTATCTCGTGAGAATGGAGAGAGATAGAGAGAGAGAGACACCAGCGACTGGGCAAGAACAAAAATATCGATGCTGCCACCGCTCTCTCTGGAGAGGAAAATTAGAGACTCATCGAGAGGGGGGGGGGCAAAGGAAGGGAGGGATGAAGTGGGCAGCCCACACGCATACAAATATATATATATATATATGGGCCCGTGGATGATCGTTGTATGGGTACTCCGCAGAAAGGAAATATAAAAAAGTGGAAAGAAAGGAAAAGGGGAGCCGGCAGAGCGAGAGGGCGAGAGGGATCGTTGGAAAGCTCTGGTGGGATGTGAAGGCGATACGGGGAAGGTGAAGGTCCGTGTCACATCTCTGATCTGCGAGGTCTCTCTCTCTCTCTCTCAATCTCTCGCTGTTGCTCTCTATTTTTTTTTCTAAGGAGAGAGAAAACACAAGATTCAGAAATGCGTGAGAACCAGCCCTTTGCGGTGAGGCAAGGGGAGAGAGCTACGAGACGAGCCAAGGAGCGGGAACGGCGTCGTAGGCCAATGTGCAGCAGCCACAACGTCTATTCCCCCTTCCTGGTCCTCTACCGTTGTGCAGAAGATCCGCCATCCCTTCCTCACCCCTCGCAGAGAGAAGGAGAAGGAGACGCTCAGGGAAAAGTATGTGCCTCTATTTTGGTTTCATTATGAGTTAGAGTGATGGCACAGATTTGCTCATCACAGCAGCTTCCATGGTGGAGGCCAGTAGCGCTGCCTCGTCGTAGAGCTCCACCATGCGTCGACCCTGTTCTGCACTCTCGGCGGCAGCGGCTGCGATGTCTCGATCGAGCACCTCTACCGGGACATCCACGACGCTGCCATTGGCATCGAAGCCACCACCCAGTTGCGCTACCGCTGCACAAAGCGATGCTCGCTGCGGCACCAACCTCCGTCGCACCAGATCGTCGATCCGGCGTTTCTCCAGTGCCGTCTCTCGCTCCAGCTGCTGTTGTAGCGTGTCCGGCATACTCCCCGCTACGTTGTCGTCTCCTGCCATCTCCAGTGACTCCCCCTCCCACATGCTCTGTGGCAACGCATCCTCAACTGCAGCACGCAGCACCTCTTGCAGGGCAACTACATAGCTCAGCAGCTCCCTCTCTGCTCGTACCACAGCCTCCGACATGGTGCAAGTGAAAAGGGGGAGTCTTCCTTATCCCCGTCGCGCACCTGAATGCCTGTACCTTTTTCTCTCTGTTCTTCGATTCTCCCTCCCCCTTTTATCCGTCCATCTGGGAAGAGTGGTGCTTCGGTGAGCGTATCGATTTTGTGTCGACCGAGGCCAAGGGCTCTCCCGTGGCGAGCGTCGTTCCCGTGTTGAGGGGGTGGCCGAGAAGCCGTGTTTGTGGGGAAAGAAGGGGGAGATGCGAGAAGTCCACGAAAGCGCTGAACGGACAACAGGAGAACCGAAGAGGGGGGCGTGACGACAGCAGAGGTGGAGGAGCACAACGGGAAGGGGGCAAGGCGTCTGGAAAGTTAAAGCAGGGGGCGAGGAGAAGAGCAAAGGGAAAGGGAGCGGAGGAGGAGGCAGAACGGCGCACAGTGGCCGCTCCATCGGGAAGGGTAGATGTGTGACCTACTGGGTGAAAAGGGGAAAAGGGGGAGGCGGGGAAGAAAGTACTCCCGAAGCCGTTACGTGTTTCGCTGAGAGTTTGCTCCCAACCACCAAACCCTCTTTCTCCTCCCCCGCCCTCGTGTGCCAGCCCCGTCCCCCTTTATCCTTCTCCCTCTTGCAAAGGAGATGTGTTACGAAAGGGAAGTGAGCAGCAAACTGCCACGATGCAACACAGCCGTATCCTTGATATATAATATTGTGCCAGGTAAAAAAAAAATGAGGAGGGCACTCGGAGGATGGGGCTGTCCGGTCGTTTCCCTCAGCTCCTTCATTGTTGGTTTGTTCGCTCCCGGCAATCGTGACGCTCTGATGAGGATTCCCTCCCTCCTCTCCCCCCCCCCTCACTTCATTGGCTCGCCGAATTCCGCCTGACGCACCTCCGCTGATTCAGAGGCCAACGCCCTCATCATCCCCCTTCTCCCTCTTTTTTTCCATCATGAAGCACAAAAGGGGAGGAGGGCTACGCTTGAGGTGTCGACGTTCTGGGAGCGTGTGTGTGTGTGGGGGGGGGGAGTACAGGAAAAAGGGAAACAACAAAGAGAGAGAGCGATGTGAGAAATACGAACAAGTGAGCTTTGTTTGCATCTCCACCCCTTACCCCCAACTCCAACACACACAAATATATAAATATACCAGTCCACCGGCTCGCATTACAGCACAGCACACTTTTTTAGCTGATCCGCACGGAGAGCAGCCTTGGCTTTGCCCGTCAGCGCACGCAGCCGGAGGATCTCCTCCTCGATCGCCTCGAGCGCACCGGAAAGTGAGGGCGGGCAGAGAACGAGAACGTCGGCGTTCGCCAAAACGGTGGCGACGGTGAGGGAGCCCGACGTCGAGGGAGTAGCGCTGGCGACGGTGTTGGCGCTCCCGTCCCACAGACAGACGAGAGAACCCGCGGCAGCAGTGGGACGAGAGAAAGCGCCATCTGGCGGAGAGCCGCTCGATATGCGATAGAGTGAGAAGGTACGCAGCACTGCCCTGCCGTCGCGGATAGTTGTTAGCTGTGCAGCCGCCACCTCTTCCCGCAAGTGCTCAATCACGCGCGACAGCGGCCACTCTCGGCCGACTGCGATGCACATCGGTTTGATGGTGATGGGCAAGGTGAGGTCTGCCACAAAGAGAGCCACGACTACGCGAGGGGCCGTCGAGGGGCGAATCGCGGCTACCCCACAAGGGCTCAGCTTCCCATTGAAGAAGTCAAAGCTGTTCAGGGGTGGCTGGTGGCGGAAGGGCCACACCACGACTACCGGCGGGCAGCCCAGCGGTGATGCAGCGGGAGAAGACTCCCCAGGGGTACCAACCGCACAAGATCCCGGTGCTGTCACTTCCGCCGTTGCGTGTTGTTCAGCGGAAACGGCACTCACGCACGATGAATCACCATCCACCGCTACACGATCTGAAGCGTGGGTTACAATGGCGAAAGCGTCACTCTGCTGCTTTGCGGCGGCGGCGCGGTTCTGCAGTTGCTGGTGTTGCAGGTAGAGTCGTGTCGCGAGGGCCTTGACGCGATTATCATCACGATGCATCACCAGCGGCGCCATCGAAGGGTCGGCCCTGGGGACAGAGAAGTGCTTTGCCAGTAGTGCCACTTGGCCGTAGAGTAACTCCGTAAGAGCAGAGAGAGGAGCAGCACCCTCCTCCGGCCCACCTACGCGAGGATTGGTCAGCATCAGCACCACCGCAGCGTTCAGAATCGGCGCTTGACGCAGTAGCAAATTTGAAGTGAGCTCCACCGCCGTCAACGCTGGCACGCGCCGCGACGACACTGCAGGAGCCATCGAGGGTGTTTCATCTGCGACAACCGCCGTGGTTGGTGCAAGTGAGAACAAGGGCGTTGAAGCAGCCTCATCCAACGAGGCTTTCCACCCCGGGGTTGAATGGAAGGACAGGCTCTCGGCGCTGGTGTCGCGGAGAAACGCCACTAGACGATCGCGTAGCTGCCCCACCGACATCTCGGTGGCCACGACGAGGCTACAAACGCCAATACTGAAGGACGGTGTCGGCCGAGGCACCTCCATTTCGATGGAGGAGTTCAGCAGGACCGCATCAGCCGTCAGGGGAACAAGAATGAGCGCCAGCAGATCCATTCGTCGGCTGCGGTAACTGGCCGGGACCAGTGCGAGGGGATGTGCCGCCGTGTAGGGAGCGCACAACGCCTCCAATAAATACGGCCCTGCCGCTTCTACGGGAGCTGCCGTAGAGTCCACAGGGTCACTTGGCGCACTACGTGCGGCACGCGGATGCTGGGTAGGGTATGGCTGACGTGTACGTGTCGTCTCCCTCCCATGCCCATGGAAACGATGGGCGGCACAGTAGAAATTCCCACATTGCGGGCACGGGGTGAGCACGCCCAACAGCGAGGCGCAGACAGCACAGGAATGGCGAAGCGTCGAGGAAGACGGGGTGACGCCGGCGTCTGCGTCCACAAGAGCAGCCGTGGAGGGAATATCCGGAAGGTCTGCACAGAGGGCGGGTACGGCATTCGGTGAGGCCGAAGTGAGGGGCGAACCGCCTGCATCTTGCGGCAACTGATGGCAAGTAGCGTGGGCTGCGCAAAACAAGCGCTGGCAGCGGGGACATGTGTAGGGAAGAAAGTCGAACTCACCGCACTCACCACAGGTTGCCCCTGCTCCTTCGCAGTCAAGGCTCATTCGAGGGCAACGACGACGACGCCGGTTGCTGTTACAGTACAGGCAACCTAACTGGAAGGACGAGAAAGAGACGCCTCCACAGGTGCAGGCCCATCAACAGACGGCAGGACACCCTCCTGAGGAAGTCTCCAAGATGAGCAGAAGGGGGAGAGGAGCGATCTGGAGAGCTCCTTTAGTGGAGGAATTCCACGCGGCAACAGGGGGGTATGATTATATGCATACGTATGTATATATATATATATATAACATAGGGTAGAGGAACGGAGCAGAGAGACGCAGAGGTGAGTGTCGTTACCGGAGACCCCTCGCTGATAGCGAGAAAAGCGAGATACGTTGACCCCCTCAGAGCTGGAGGGCCGTTAGATGTCGTAGCCCCACTCGCCCCTCCGTCTACCCCCTACGTGGCAGTGTCGGCACAGCTGTAGTGTAAATCCGGGTACTACGGCCCTAGCGATCCCAACAACGGCTCTCCGCGCAGCATCCAACCCGCTTTTGTATGTCTATGTGGGGACTGGTGCAAACTACTTTATGTTCCTTTTGCTTCTGCTCAACAAGTGAGTCTCCTTCACCCTTCCATTCCTCCCTTCCCACCCCTCTGCAGATCTCTACATACCAACACACATAAAACGCAGAAAGAAAAGACAAGTGTGTGGGTGAATGTGTGTGTGTGTGTTGGGGGGAAGAAGAGAGGGAGGAGAAGGACAGCGATGCGATGAGACCTTTATGCACTTTTCATGTTGGTGTTGGTACACATCGGCGCCCCTTCGCCTGCTCCTCTCTGGATGTCCAACTACCCGTGTAACTGTATCTGCGTGTGTGAGTGTATGAGGGTAGGTCCGTGCGCTACCACTCGAGGGTGGTTATCATAGCATCAAAAGACAGCACATGACAGAAGAGAAAAGAATAAAGAGTGGCTTGTGGTGGTCTTTCTCTCTCCACATCGAATTCCCTGCCAGAATGGAGTTTTCCGAGGCAGTAGTGGTTTGAGTGGATCCCCCATCGCCATCACGCCCCGCTTCTCACCTTCACCTTCGCCCTGGAGAGCGGCACAGCAACAGAAGAAAGGGCGGGAAAAGAGAGATCAAATCAACGCTGGATAGAGCTGAAAACAACCACAACGATGGCAAGTATATAATCATTCTAACTCTTGCTCCCTCCCCGCTTGCTTCCATGAAAAGGGGGGGGAGCCGCGCTCATAGGGTGTGGCGCACTGATGTGTGTGTACGAATGGGCAACATGGGGGAGTACGCACAACAGAGGAAGAGAAGGAGCAGAGAGGGAACGGTGGAGGAAGACGACAGGGAAAGAGGAAGACCCCTGCAAAATGCGAAAAAATAGAATGGCTGTTGTGCTTTTCCTGTGGGGGAGCTCTCCCATGATCCTGTGCAGAGAAAGTGAGGGGGATGGAAAAGGGGGACGCAACCCCACAGATAACAAGGAGTAAAGACGCGATACAAAGAAAAAAGAGGAGGGGGGCGTAGCGTTCCACAACACTATCAACGCACGATGAGACCCCATCCGTCCACCAGCAAGAATGGAGCCCAAAAAAACTTCAAGCAGCAAGACATGCCCTACGTAAGGTTGCAACTGCGTCGGCTCCTCCTCCTCAGTACCAACGCCAGCGCTCCAGTCGCTGGTACTTGTGAATAAACTCCTTCGTATAGACTTGGGCGGGATAGTAGTTCTTCTCCTGGTAGTGCGAGTAGTGCGGCATGTAGGTGGCGTGGTAGAGGTAAACGCAGATCGCCATGGGCGAGAAGCCAAGAAAGAAGGCGGGGACGAACGTGTCGCTCATGGTCCACTGGTGTGGTGGGTTGAACCAGCGGCCAGAATGCGGGGGGGCGAAGAGATTCGAGGTGGCATGGCCACGCGTCAGCAGCGTGCAGCGCAGCATCGGAAAATGTGGAGCGAAAGAAGAAAAGGGAAGGGAGGTGAGGGCCGAAAAGAAGCAATCAAAAAGGGCTGAACCCAGGGGGTGGAAGAGAAGAGAGGTCGGGAAAAAAGAACCGAGAGTTTCTTCTGTAACGAAGGAGGTGGAGCCAAAGTGATGAGGTGGTTCGGGGAATAGGAGTGGCGCTTGAACGGCGTGCCGATGCGGTCTTGCGCGGTTGTAACTACTACAACTACTACTACTACAGTACACACGCTACCTAAAGGAAAAAAAGAAGGGATAAATAAAAGGAGGCGATGCAGGGGAGGGAGGCGCTCGCTGAACGGCTGCAGCAGCGCACACCACGTACCACTACCAAGGCCGAATGCTACCAGATGGCCTCCCACAACACGCTTTCTCCTTCCCCACAACTGCAAAGAAATCAGGAGGTCTCTCACAGTTTCCAGTGTGCGTATGCGCGTGTGTGTGTGTGTGTGAAACGTGAAGGGAAGGTGGCGAAGAAGAGCTGCGATGGCAAACGGATACCAATCAGCGGTAGCGCGGCAGAAGGGGGGGAGCTGCAGAAAATGACAGCGACGCACCGCACTCTGGAGTGGGGTATAGAGGCGGGGAGAGGGAGGGTACGAAGAGGTTAGAAAGAGAGAGGGGATCATGAAAGACGGGCGAGAGCGAGAAAAGGGAGGCGGAGGAGCGAGAGGTATCGAGACAGAGAATATGAGGGTTGTCCGCTAGCTGTGGGTATCTCCGGAAGCGTCCTGGTAAAAACCGTAGGCGCCTGAGAGCAGCCATACCTGTGCACCGCGAGCGCGTTGCCCGCCTTTTCAGAGCCGCCTTCCTTCCCCGTTACTATGGGGCGCTGCGCAGAGAGAATGTCCTCTAGACGAGGTACACTCGCCACCTGTTGCCACGGATCGGTGTAGCGGCTGATATCAAGGAGGAGCCTCTCCTTACTTCTCTTTCCCCACACACACACACACACACACACACCTTCCTTTTCCCACGGCTCGCCCTCCGTCCTGCAATGCAAGTCGGGGGGTCGGGAAGGCACCCTGTAGTTGGCAGAGATCACGAGGACCCGTACCGACGTCCATAGGCAGGGTGCAGAGCCTCCGTAGGTGAGGCGAAGAAACCATCCCAACATTAAACACAAGAAGAAAAGAAGAGGGCGGTATCGGGGCAGAGGAAGTCAGCCTTCCAGCGATGTCAACTACGTCAGGCCCTTTTTTCCCCTCATCCTTCAGGAATCCCCTTTCACTTCTCTCTCTTTGTGCGTACTGTATTGCACATTCCCGTCGTCGTATTCCTCGTCATCCCTCACCACCACGGTGCTGCCCAAAGATGTATAACAAGCCCAAGCGGGGCTGCGTGCGCAGCCGATGCGGGAGAAGGCGATCGAAGATAATGTTCTCTTCTTTTCAAAGAGTAAAACAAAATGCAAGAGGAAAAGAGACAGGCAGCCAAAGCTTACAAACACGCCAAACAGACACACGCACACACAAACGAGTACGCACGCAGACCTTCGTGGAATAATATCTGGGTCATAATAAACAAACACACATATTTGTGCTTGTAGCGAGAGGGTGAGGATCGACGGACCTCGCGCGGATGGCCCTCCAGCACCCGTCACACCTCCCCTCCCAATAAATACGCACAAATCCCGCGCACCTCCAGCCTTTTTCGCGCCCCCTCCCTTTCCTCTCCCCCCCTCCTTCCCCTTCCCTTCCTGATTCTCATCCTCATCCCATGACAGCGGGAAAAAATATGCCAAATAAAATAAGCGCGAAAGAAACCTCCCAGGAGAGCAGCAGTAATCGAAGGAAAAGAGGCGCGGAGAGGGGAAGGGAGGGGAGCAAGAGAACAAAGAAAGAGGAAAACAAAGCGAAGGGGAACGTGGGGGAGAAGCAACAGCAACTCATCATCACATTGAGAAATCAAGGGCAAACAGTATAGCAAAAAGGGAGGCGAAAAAAAAAAGATAGAGTCGCCCCTCCTGAGACAGCGTTCCTCTTTCTCCAAGACACACACACATTACACACACACACACACACACACACAAGACAACGATCGACAGAGAAGATACAGGAAATGAAGGGGGGAGAGGAGGGGCCGCCCCACCACCATCATCCACCTACTATTGCGAAGACAGAATGCAGCGATACACACAATACTCATAATCATGAATCAAAAAAAAAGATGGTCAAGGAAATGAAAGACGGACACCCATCAAAAAGACACCATCAACAAATGTTGCCGCCGTTGAAGAAGCTGCAAGTTTCAAATTGCCGGAGCCCTGGCCGAACGACGCAACGACAATGCGGTAAGGGGGGAGGGATGGGGATGGGTTGGAAGTGCCGCCCAGACCAACCAGACGGACAGGCCCCACCCTTCACAGAACGGAAGCGCGGAGAAAGAAGAGGGCGGCTAGAGAGTGGAGAAACGCCAAAGGAAATTGGGGGGGGAGGACGGACGTAACCGCGTGGCAGCTGCAAACATTCCACAGCGGGAGGGAAGGGGGAGAAGGGGAGGGAGAAAACATCCCTCTCGGCGGAAGGAAGGAGCCTCTCGGAGGGTGTGGAGAAGAGTTCGCTGCACACACCACGCACCCCCACCCCCTCCCCTCTACACCGCACGCAGCGTCTCCTCGTACCCCGCCGTGCCTCCTCACAAACAGCAACGTCAATGCTGACTGGGTGGATCGCCTTCAGACCGTTACATTCATGTCATTTTTATTCCACGCAGAACTAGCAAACCTGCAGAGGGAGGGACGTAATGGAGAGCGCAGGTAAACAGGAAGGCTGAGCGAGAGGGGAAATCTCCACCGTGGCGTGTCCCTTCCTGCACGAATGAAGTATCCGTGTAGGGCAAAAGAAAAAAGAAAAAGCGGAAAGGCCGAACGATCAAGAGTCCTGACAGTCCGCCCACTCGTGAAGCCACACCTAGCTGCGCTGTCCACACCGCTGGTGTTCCTCCCTCCCCCTCTTCTTTTCTTTTTTCCTGTTTCATTTTGTTTTTCGCTTTCATTCCAAGCACGTCCTCCTTTTCATTTCAGTTTTCTGTCTTCGGTGCTCCTTTCTGCGGAAGAGAGGGGGAGGGCAGCTCTCTGCTCACTTCCGCGGTTGCTGCTGGTGAGAAAACTGATCCAAAGTGCCCCACATGTTGTTCAAGGCGCTGGGGCTGCCACTATTGGCATTGCTGTTGTGAGCAGCGTATCCAGGCATAGGGTCTCCCATGCTGGACGAGGAGGGTGCTGGTGGAGCGAGCGCTGATGCAGCAGCAGAAGGCTGGCCCCAGCCCCCACCCTGAGCATGTTGGTACGCGCCCCACGAGTTGGATTGCTGTGGTGGCGGTGGCTGCGACTGATGTGACGGCCCCCACGGATCCTGCTGCGGTGTCGCGGATGGCTGTCCCCACGAGTTCATGCTATGGGTAGCGTAATCCGTGGGAGGCATCTGCTGCTGGTGCTGCGGCGGCTGTGGGAAGGAGCTCCACGAGTTACTTGCCGGCGCACTGGTCGGCTGGCCCCACGCGTTCGATTGTGGCGTCTGACTCTGTTGTGGCGGTGGCGCTGGAGCACCCCAACCACCCGCCATCATTGGTGATGGGCCCCACGGCTGCTGAGGTTCCGTAGCAGCGTGCGAGTCAAGAAACGTATCGAAAGGGTCGACGGCGGCGGTAGGCGGTGCCGTCGGAGGGGCTGGTGCCGGGGCGAACAGATCGTCGAGTACGTTGGCCTCGGGTTTCGTTGTCCTTGCCGGCTCCGCTGCAGAGGGTGCCGGGGGCGAGGTCGGATGGGCCAGGGCATCCGACGGACGATCAGACTTCAATGTAGGCAGTGACCGACCTTCGAGTCTCGCCCGCGTTTCCTCCTCCTCCTGCAGTCGACGAGCGAGGATCTCGTCGTCTTCAGCGGCAGCCCTCGCCCGATCCACGTCGCTTCGACGCACGCGAGCCTTGTTGGCGTACATCTCTTCCAGCTGCCCAGCCGACATCCCCGCCAGGCGCTCCTCATCACGCTGCATGCGCATGGCCAGCTCCATGTCGTACCGCTCCTGCTCTTCCTTCGTGCGTGGGCGAGAAAGTGGCGGGGGTGGGGTACTTCGGGGACGGTAGGGGTCGTAGCTCTGGCGAGCATCTCCCGAACGACCCGCCCCGCCGTAGCGGTCGCGATCGCGACGGCCGTACTCATCACTCCCACCGTACGCACCGTAGGTGTTCGGGCTGCCACCGTACGCGCCATAATTGTTGGGACCGCCGCCCTCGCTGGCGTTGTGCGACAACTTCTCGCGCGTCTTCGCCGCAACGACGCGCTCTTCCCGAAGCTGCAGCCCGTCGCTCAACAAATCCGCCAACTTCCGCGCCCGCTCGCGCACCGAAACGCCGTGGTCGATGCCTTTGGGATTGGTGTAGTAGAAGCTGGTGGAGATGGTGCGGATTAGCGGCACCAGCGCGCAGATCTCTGGCAAGTAGCGGTCGCTAACGTTCCGGGCGAGGAAATCCAGTACGAGCAATGATTTGTAGCAGGGACGCCAGGCCTTGTCCCGGTTAACCAAGCGGCTACGCAACTCGCTCAATATCTCCGCACCACCACGGGGATAGGCATTGCAGACAGCCTCCATCTGCGGTCCCGTTGGCCCCCATTTCTCCTCGTTCGTCGCCTCATGTACGATCGAGGTGTATTGATTGCCAGTGGCCATGACGCGGCCCCACTCCTTCACGGCCCAGAGTTGTTGCGTGAAATTCATCTTTTTTTTCGCTCTCTCTGTACGTGTGTTGGCGGAGTAGGGTGACCTGCTGCTGCTGCTGCAGCTGGTTCGCTCGACCCTTCCCCCTCTCTGTATCTGTGTTTGCCGATATGCAGCTGGCGTGGGGATCCGTGCCAATACAGCGTCCTCCTTATTTATGTATTTGATTGATTCCGGTAGGCGAGGTTCCTTTCCACGGCGACACACCCTCTCCTGCACGGCGTGTTCTTGGGCAAAATAGAGGGGAAAGAAGACAAAACAAAAAAGGAAGGGACGTTACGTTGATCTCCTGCCGTACGAAGTGATGGGGGGAGGGGGGAGAGGAGAACTGAGAAGGCGCCTCCGTGAAGAAGAAAAAAGTGGGGGGAAAGCTGAACAGTGCGCTCCGCTGCGGTGATGAGAGAAGGGAGGGGAGCGAGTCAAGAGAGAAGAGAAAAGATGGAAGCAAGGGGGGAAAGGGGGAGGGGGTATCGATGGGTAGGACGAGAACGAAGGCCGACATGATGATGGAGCGAGGCTAGGCGCTCATGGAAGAAGAGGAAGAAAAAAACAAAGGGAAAGGGCGGCAGTGAGGACGCGCTGGTTCTCGGTGGGCAAAGTCTGGTGCAGTGAACGCTGGAGAAGAACCAAGGAGCTTCAGGAGGACTCGAGTTGAGGCAACACTTCGAAAGGGAGGGGGGTAAGAGGGGGGCATGCGGACAACTCTTGCGCCCCACATCCAGGAGACAGCGAAAGAGAGGGGAAATCGGGTTCCACGAGACGCCATACGTGTTCGCACGCACGCGCACAGATGCCTGAACTCGATCGACTGACAATGCCCGTCGGTAGTCCGTGTGCATCGCCTCTCTTCCGTCTCACCCAGCCCTTTTCTTCTCCGCAGGCCCAGTACCGTCTTGGGCGGTGGAAGGAGAATGCGCCCTTGATGGAGAACACGACTGCACGCGGCGTAGAAGAGGTTCTTGCTGAATGAGAGGAAAAGGGGAGGGGGGGGGGCAGAGGCTCGAAACGTTGGCGACGTCAGGCGCCTCACCACATGTTCCACTGTCGTGGACTTCCCAGCCCACCCATCTCCCCTTTCCCCTAACGTTCACACATCCAGCCCCCCGGGGGGGGAGGGGGGGCACGACACCGCGATGTCAGAGGTGCGACGCGGCCCTCGATCGGATTGCTCGCTGCTCCAGTAACAGTTCCGCAAGACAGCGCAGTAGAACACCTCGTGCCTGCTACGACCCCATATGGGTACTGCGTCGCGCCTTTTTATGTTTTCGTTTGTTTTCCCGTCCTTGCCCTCCCCTCCTCTCCCCCTTTCCTCCCCTCCCTCTGTTTTGCCATCTTTTGTTTGTTTCTTTGTTTTGTTGAGCTTCATGTGATGATGATGATAAAAAACTAGATAAAGCACCTCTCACGTGAAAAGATCGAATGCACCCACATGGACACATATGCATACATATATATATATATATATATATATATATATATATAGCAACGACGTGGGGACAAGGATGATGAAGAAGGCCCTTCCACCGGTCAGCAGAAAACCCGCGAACGCTAGATGGAGCTGGAGGCAAAAAGCGATCTTTTTTGTGCATATGTGGTTGTGTGTTTAACAGTCTCGAAACGCTGACGAGTCAACAACAGCCTCTCTTAGAGCAAAGAGAGAGGGAGGGATGAGTAAAAAGGCTTCGTAGAGAGCCAAGCCGCATCCGGGAAAGACAAGACGACGAACTCTTTTCGACATCGACGGTCACGGCAGGGGGTGATGGGTGAGGGAGAGAGAGAGAGAGAGGGGGGGGAGGAAAACGCAGGCGCTGCGGCACTGCTACTTGTCCACCAGCAAGGTGAGAGGGTTTCTCCCGGAGCACTACACAGCGACGGGGAAAGACACATCGCAGACAAGTAAGAGAAAACTTATGGGAAGCAAGCGTGGGGCAAAGTGAGAAAGAGAGAGAGAGGGGGGGGGGAGGAAATAACTGGGAGGGAGGGAGGGCCTTTCTACGCACATATAGATATCCAGAGAGAGAAAGGATGAGGGGGGAAGGGGAGGGTAGCAGGTGTTTATACATCACAAAACCCCGGCAAACTCACTCGTTTGCCAGCATAAAAGAGGAGAGGAGAGAAGGAAAGAGTAGCACATAAAAATGTGAAAAATATATAAGAAAAAACGTAGGGAAAAGCGAGAGGGAGAGAGAGAGAAAGAGAGAGACAGAGAGAGACGGTGGGAATGGTAGAGCAGCAACTAGAGAAAGAGATATAGTAAGGGAGGAGCGAGAAATATTGAAAAGGAAGGGGGGGAAGGCCATGAGGAACTTCACAGCTCAATGGCACGACGCCAGCAACTCACAAAAACGACAACATGAAAAGCGACAGCGCCACGAAGCGCGACAAAAACAGCTGGCGAACGCAGAGATGCAGAACGCCTCAGATCAGATAGTCAGAAAAAAAGGGAGGGAAGGGGTGCGGAAGAGAGACACTGGCGGCAAGCATCGACGGGAAAAAGAAAAGGTGGAAAGCCCCCGGGGGAAGAGATGAAGTTGGGCAGACGGCATCAGCACGAGAGACACAGAATAGAGACTAGATATCGCGTTAGCCGCCCTCCTTCTCCTTCCCTCTTCAGTGCGGGGGGAGCCGTCATGACAGAATTATAATTCTCTAAAAGATAAGGAGAAACTTATCACGGCTTTTGTTTTCTTCGTTCCCGGGGGGAAGATGTGCGGTGCCATTCCGCTGGGCACTCATGCAGACAGCGAGCGAAGAGCGCTTCGGGAAAAGGGGGGGGGAGGGCCAGAGAGGGAGATCGGACAGACGCATCTTGGTGCACAGAAAGCTTCATTCCCTCTTTCCAATCCTCCTCCTCTCTGTTCTTGATCCTCTTCACCCTCCCCTACCCCCTCGCGACGGCGCCTTTCCAGCTACAGAATCCTTTGTGGGAACGCAGCCTAAGGCAGTAGTGGCGAAGGGAAACGGAGCGAGGCGGGGGACAGTTGCATGCCAAAACCACCGTCACCTGTATACATCAACAAAGAAAGCGAGGAGAAACATTGATTTGAACAACACGAAAACCGCACAGAAAGTCACACGTCTTTCTTCGCCTTTCACCTCCCTCCCCCCTCCTTTCCTTTTGCAGGTTTTCCCTCCCGTCTTCCGGCATGACCCTCCGTTAGATTTCGTTTGTTGTTTCTCTGTGCAGCCCCCGTCAGTCATTCTTGGGAGGAGTCGAATGCAGATGATGGTGGCGATGATGACGAGCGCGTAGATTCTGCAGAACCATCGGCACTTCCTCCACGGAAGAGAAGAGCGGGCGGCGGTTGAACGAGTGTCGGCGTGAGCCAGCGCTGGGCTGTGTTGTACGCGCGTCCTCGGGGGCTTGCATGAGGGGCACAGCGGAGATGGAGGGGCTGTTTTGGGACAGGCGCGGTTCAGAAGGCACAGAGGTGGTGCCGGCCATAGGCGGATGAGGAAAGAAGGTCGGCATCCCACAACCCATACCAGGAGGCCCACCCAGGTGGAGTGGGGGTACCGGCGTTGACGGATGCGGTGTACTCATGCCTTCCTGACCCTTCACTGGCGTAGCCACAACATCCTGACAAATGATGGTAGGGCTGCCAGTGTAGGCAGCCCGAGCGCCAGCTGGTGGACGCAACAGCGGCACCGCCGGCACCGCAATATTTTGTGGGGAAGGGGGGACCCCTTTATGGCGGCCGGTGCTGTGAAGTCCGTTGGATGTTGCCTGGCAACCATTGGCCAGAGATCCACTCCCTGATTTGCCCCCAACGTAGTCACCTGTCGAAGCAAAGCTGTGCATGATCGAGGACATACTGTTGTTGCTGAACCCACCGGACGCGTTCGTGCCGTGTGGTGAGAGAGCCGGCTGCTGAGGCACCGCCATAAACCCACCTGCCACGGTGGACGCGAAATATTGACTTTGCGGGCGCACCTGCGCGTTACGCGGGTAGCGAACATATTTCACTCCGCCCTGCATGGGGGGCACCACCCGAGACGGGAGCGCACCCAGCGCGAGCGGGGATGGCATGAGGGTCGTCGGAATCGGCGAAGACGAGCCGCTGCTCAACGGCCGCGCCAACCGCTGCGAAGCCCGTGGCGAGGCGGCTGGCGGCCCTGCGGCGGCGGCGACGGGAGCTTCGGAGCGGAGGCGAGAGCCGTGCGATGTGCTGCGCGACCGCGCGTCATTACTGTTGAACTCGTGACTCGTCGCGTTTCCCGAGGACAGACGCCGCGCTAAAGTGAACATTTTAGGTGGAAGACGTTCCTCCCTCAGCACGGAAGAAGGAGCAGCGGGCGTGGCGGGCCTGGAGCCGCCACGGCCACTTCCGGGAGGTACCAACACATCGTCCACAACGCCCTTCGCGCCCCGCTGAAGTGGAGGGAGACCGACAGCGCGGCACACGTCGTTGCACCGGTGACTCTCCAAGAAGCGCTTTATACCCTCCTTACCCAAGTTCCCTCGGCCGTACCCCTCGCCATCTGGGGACAGGATCTGCGGATCCGTGTAGTAGTCGTCAACGCCTTGGATATCCACCACCATGAGCTCGTGCTCACTAGCATGATACGTGAAATGAGAAAAGGCTTGCGGAGTCCAACGGGCTTTACTGCGCACATAGCCGCAGTTATTGTTGTACTTCACAAATGTGCCTTTCAGCAGCGGCTCCATAGCCAGGATCAGCGGCGGTGTGCGCTTTGTCAGGATCAGCACGGCCGCGGGTACAAAGCGCACCTTTTTGGGTGGGTTCATGGTGTTGAACAGGCGGGCCCAGTGTCCAGAGATGCTGTGCATGGAGACGTCGTCGAAGTACTGATCGTCCGATACGGAGGACTTCAAGTACCGCTTGGCCACCAGAAGACAGTTCGGTCGACGCATATCAATCATGTAATAGGAAGCGCGCATGTTGCCCTGCGAAAACGGCTGCGTGCTCACCACCACAGAAGTCTCGACGCTGCCCCAACACCCTTCGATCAGGTTCCACTCGTGGATTACCGCCGGCTCCGCGCAGCTTCGCAGCTGTCCGACACACCCGTAGCGGTACTTTAGATCGGTGAAGGCCGTAGCCGGAGGTGGGGTCGTACACCCTTCTGGAAGCGGAAGTACCTCTGGCACCAAGCTCCCGCTGCTGCTATAAGAGCTATAGCTGTACGCAGAGCTTCCGTTAATGCTTTCGTCACTGCTGCGGCTGCGGAGGGATGAGCAGGAGGAGGAAGAGTGGCGCCGCGGCTTAGGCAGAACGGCGGCAGCAGCAGCAGCAGCGTATCGAGCACCGTCGTCATCTACCATTTCATTTTTCTGAGACGCACCACCAGTATGCGGAAGAGCTCTGTTTGCGCTCGCCCCGTCGCCGCTCCGCGGCTCGTGCCTGTCGTGAAAAGATCTGCGGGACGAGTTGGATGAGGGCACCGACACGGCAGCGTGACCGGTGGTGGGGCACGCGTCCACGTCCAACTGTGAGGCCGCATCGCCCGTGAAGCACGGGCTCGGCCCGGGGTCCCCTGAATAGCTTGCCCCCATAGCGAGCTGCTGTAGGTCGTCCGAGAGGCGAAGGGAGCCGTCCCGTTCAGAGCCAGACCTGCTAAGCGACGAAACTCTGCTTACCGCCGCGGAAGAGATGTCGGCATCGGACAACTTCGTAGCAGACCCCGTCACCGCTGGAAGAACCTCGGCGGGTGGCTGCGTGTGAGACACGCTTCGTTGGTGACCTTCACGCCGCTGCTTTAAGCCCGCAATGGCAGCAGCGCCCGAACCCGCTGCGGCGGGAGGAGGGTGAGGAGTGGCGGAAGAGGGAGGGGAGCCATCACTCAAGGTGCCCTGGTTGTCCATCTCCGTCGACGCCGCGATTGCAGCCCCAGCTGTGGGCGCTCCTGTGACGGCTACACCATCAGTGCCGCCGTCGGAGTCAGCGCAGCTCCAAGCCTTTTCTCCGCTCAGCACATCACCCTTTTTCCCGAAGTTCTCAGAATGGGGTACCGGCTGCTTCTCTATCTCCGGGGCGGTGCTGGTGCATCCCAACTCTTGCAGTATTGGTAGCTTCGAGACGCCAGGGTTGCTCACAAATCGTCGGCGGAAGGTGGTGGGCGCCTCTAGCGTCACCCTCGACGGTGAAGCTGCGCTGGATGGGATAGGCCTGGTGCCCTCCTTTTCGTTCATGCACGACCGTTCCGGAGTGAGAACCTGCTGATCGAGGTTGCCCCCGTCACCGCCACCGTTCATCGCTCCCTCGGCGAGGGGACGACAAGTAGCGTCCAGAAATTGTGGAGGAAAGGTGGCTAATGGTTGTTCGACACCAAGCTGGTCACCTAAAGGCAACGTAGCCATCGCATCCTCTGGGACGCACCGCCCTGCGGAGGTGACCACGGGGTCTGAGGGGCTGGTCGCCTGAGACTCCGCTATCGCTGCGGGGCCCACGGCAGGGTTTCGCTGGAGTGAAAGGGGCTGAGAAGACAAAAAAAACGGGGTCTTGTTCGTAGGGGCCATCGGCACCGACCTGGTTGATGGCTTGCAGGGGCTGAGATGCTGATCTCTTTGCAGGTGGGTGTTGTTATCGCCTTCTTCGCGAGGTTTGGGCGCCGCCACGCTAAGCATACGCAACGCTTTCTTTTTAGCGCGCCTGCAATGATGCTCTGCCTTGTACTCTCGCCGTTCCAGGGATGTCATGCCTTTCATTTTTTGGTATCGAAGCTGCCGTTTGCGCTCTCGCTTGCGTTGCAAAGCGCTGCCAGACTTGGGTACCGCCGCTGCTGAGCAGACGGCAGCCGCCGGGTCACGATCCTCCTTGGGGACACCAGCACCCCCTTCCGCCACGTGACCGTTCTTGCAAGATTGCATCCTCGCAGCCTTTTCCGCCTTCTTTGAGCGTCGCGCGGCACACCTCACATCCCTGGCGATCTCGTCCGTGGAGTCGCTAAACTGCCGCCCTTCGGGGGCCCAACGTCTCGCCGTCACACCGTTATCATCACCAAGGCTGTGCAAGCTTGCGCTGCGCCTGCCGGTAGCTTGTTCACACGTTAAAGTGCTGGCGCGGTCAGAGGGCCACTTACAATTCTCCGGCAGCGAACTTTCCGTCCTGATGCGACCAACGCCTGCACCAGGGATTGGGCTTGCGGTGTTGGCTTCCACGGCTCCCGAGACCCCCGCCGACGCCGCTGCCGGTGTAGTTTCTGGGATGATAACACCGTCCGACAGCCCAGGGGAGGAGCCGCGCAGAACGAGTTGCGTTAGAGCAGAAGATAGTAGGCTCATCGTCCCGCGATAACTTCCACCGCCCGAGGTGGAGGGAGGATCTTCGGTTTTAGTATTCGCGTCGCTCGCGGCGTCACGGCTGAAGGGTCGGTGCAGGAAGAGGGGCGAACGATCTGTGCTGGTAGTCTTGGACTGGATCGTAGCGGTGGAGCCCTTGCGCGTGTCCAGCGTGTGTGAAACCTCCCCTGACGGCACCAGCGGCTGCGCCGCGTTCGTGAATGTCTCAATCACCAACGCCAAAGTTGGTGCCGACTGTCGACTGCCTTCGTCGTTGCCCACCGATGCCTGTGAAGAGGGGGACGAAAGCCGTGCCAGCACCTCTGCGTCCCCAGCGGCGGTACTACACTCCGGAGGATCGGTAACAACGTGACGGCCTCGCGAGGTCAACGACGTGCCCATAGAGGAGCTTAGAAGGGGAGGCAGCGACACCTGCGCCGCGGCGCGAACCTCTGAGCACCCATCTCCTACGACTTCGACAGAGCTATCATGGTCTTCAGGGTTAAAATCTACTGAACCCCTGCGGCGCTGCAGCGCCCAATTCCGAGCGCTGAGTATCGTGCACGTTCCCTCAGCGAGAAGGCCAGTGTCGCGTTGCTGCTCGCCCGGAGGGATAGAGATAAGCAACGGTGACGTAAGGGACGGGGTGGTCATCGACCCCGTCGCTGCCCCGATGGAGTTTCTCTTTACGCTCAGGATGCCCCCGCGGGTGGGGGGACGACCAGACTCCCCATCAGCCCCGACGTCACCTATTCCCTGTGGGAAGCAAGCCGGCCCTCCGACGGGAGATGAGGCTGCACCGCGTACCTGCTGCTGAGACCCGCTACCCTCTGGAGTCAAAGCAATCTGAACGTCGCCGAGGCATTCGTTGGGTAAGCCCCGTTGAGTTTTCAGTGGTGGTAATGGCGCGAGAGGTGCGAGGGCAGGGAGCGCGTCACTCCGCGGTGACATGCGTTGGGTTTGTGGGCTGCCGTGGGAAGAGGTTTGGAAGTGTCCTCTGTCGGAATAGGGAAGCTCCGAATCAATGGACGCACGTTTACGAGAAAATACTCCCGATGTGGAGAGCTCGACGTGCTCCAGAATGTTCGCCGGTGGTGCTACCCCCGCATTCACCTGCTGTAGAGACGAGTTCATGGGCTAAGAAGCGTGAGGCCTCCACTCCCCCGGGAAAGGGGGGGTGGGGGTGATGCACCACTGTCAAAGGCTGCAGCTGCAGCGAAGTAACTGAGAATAGGTTTGTATGTATGTACGCGGCAAACGGAGAGCACAGACACACACAAACACCCACCTACATCTATCCAAGATGAAGAATCTACTCCACTACTTCGTCTCCTCACGCAATCGCACAGAACGAAAAAGCAGCCGGAAAGCCAGTTCTCCGTCGCTCGAATCGTGATAATAATGAAATGTTCGACTGCACGTATCGGATAGAGGGGGAATGGGGGATAATAATGAAAAGGAAGGCAGGCCCTTACTCAGTCTTTCCCTGCCCCGTAAAGACCAAAGCAAGCGAAGATGTATCGAGACAACCACCCAAATATAGACTCGAAAAGAAGAAGCGATCACCGCGCTCACCACCTCGAAGGAACCTCCCTCGCCTCCCTCCCCTCCCCTCTTCACTTGCTCACCACAGGCCAACCACAACGATCCGAAGAAGTGGTGAAAAGATGCGGGGCACACACACAAACAAGTGCAAACACAAAGCGGGGCAGAAAGGGAAGTAAGGGTGAAAATATATAAGGAGAAAGGAGAATGGGAGGGGAGAGGACGAGAGCGAGGAAGAAAAGGTGTGGAAGGCCACAGTTTGCAGAGTTAACGAACACGTCACGTACGGAGGGAGGGAAACTTCACAGAAAGCAAAGGGAGGAGGGAGGTACAGAAGGAATGGAGGGTGAAGCGAGAGAGAGAGAGAGAGAGAGGAAGAAGCCGAAGAAAGTGATAAGAGGTGGGAGAATCAAAAAAAAAGTAAAAAGGAGGGTGAGAAAAAGAAAGCGAAGAGGACAGGAGGCTCGACGAAACCACACAAAATCAAACGAAGAGGGGAAAAAAAACGTGAGTGTGGAGAGGGAAAGACACGAACATCAAAAAGAGGGGAGGGGAGCAGCTTTATAGAGAGAGAGAGAGCTGGAAGTCAATTCGAGGTGCAGAAACAAGAAAGGGAGAGAGAATACTGAAGGAAAGGTAATGTGGGACGTCTCTGTCGATACCGCTGCCTCTTTTTTTCCTTTTCTTCCACGCTTCCGTGAGGAATAATATTTGAAGTTTAACGGCTGCTGTCTTCTTTCACCGCTTTGAAAGGTGGCCCAGTCAGCATGAAGGAAGAACGGGGGAGTGGCAAAGGAAGACGAGCAAGGAAAAGAAACGATCGCAGATCACAGATCCTCCTACCTCGAGTTGCACGCATACACACCGACGTATCGATCCGGTGAATGAAGAACAGCGATCCCCTTTAATTTGTTTTCCTCAACAAAAAGGTTTGTCCGTCGGACAGCCCTTTTTTTCGTTTTCAACGATCGAAGAGAGGGATCACCAACCCTCGCCAGTGCGGTCCCCTCGCCCCCTCGTCAAAGTAGGGAGGAGAAAGAGGAGGTGCGGATGCTGGTGGCAGAGTCAGAGAGGGCAGAGAAGTGTCAGAAGACAAGCGCCACGGAAAACTATTGCAAACGGAAGGGAGAAGCAATGCGCAGCTTCAATCTCAGAGAGAGAGAGAGAGATGTGGGCAGAGAAAACAGATGAAGGGCCTTTTGGAAGACGTGTCGTCGGTGTATGCGCCTTCTTTACACCAGCCTTCACAGGCGTCTGCGCCCACACGTCTCTCTCTTACCCTCCGCTCCTCCCACACACACACAAAGCACACACACCGTTTTTGCCGACTGGATCTCTCCCTTCACAGGCTCCACGGGATTTAGAAAAAAAAGGTAGATGCTTTTTTTTTGCCTTCAAGTAGCGCAAATGACGCCGCCGTAGAGGAACCGGTAAGCTGCAAGGCTGCACGTACATGTAGCGAAGGAGTGGTGTCGTGCGTGCGCCCCACAAGGGAGAAGAAAGGATGAAAAGGAGGTGGAGAGGTGGAGACAGATCGGTGCAGCCACACCGGAGCCCATGTGTCACACCAGTTCGGGAAGGCGAGACGTGGATGAAAGAGCGGAAGGGAAACGAAAAAGGGAAGGAAGGTGAGGAAAAGGGGATGAACGAATGCGCAAGGTGTGTAGTTCGTCTTGGCCCGTATCGCGAGGCATCCGACTGCCAGAAGGGAGGGATAGTCCAAGAAGGGGAGCGAGAGAGGAGAAGGCAAACCGTCTCGTAGAAGAAAGTACCCCCCCCCTCCGAAAGAGCAACAGAGAATTTCAAACGAATCCCCTCTTTTCTGCATCACCATCTCTCCCCGTTACCACTTCGCCTTCTGTTCTGTTGTCGTTGAGGCGGCGAACCCATTCGAGAAGAGGAAGCACGTCACGTTGAGCGAAAGGCGCAGCGTAAGTGTCCAACCCACACCCTCCACACAGCCTGCGCGGAGATGTCATAAATGTTTTTTTTCGGTCCAGTTTCCTCTTGTTGGAGCCGAGCCTGGATTGGCGAACAAAAGAGAAGGAGCATGTGAAGATATGGGTCGCATTCGCTGTCTTGCCACCGTGTTACCACTGCCTGTCGCCTTCAAGCACCAGCTTCCACCACCCTCGACACGCCTCTCTACCTCAGTAGAAGCAGAAGGGGGGGGGGGGGGGGGGGGGAGGAAAACCCAAAATCAGAGAAA
>JASAOM010001041.1:75370-120106 GCA_030849085.1 Borovskyia barvae
GGGGGGGGGGGGGGGCGGCGCATCCAACCCCATAAAACGAAAACAAAAAGAGGGGGAGAGAGCGAGTGCGTGTGCGTGTGCGTGTGCGGGGAAGCGAAACAGGAGGTTTAACGGTGGAAGAGAGAAAGGGAGGAGCGGAGCTAGAGAGAAAAGAGAGTACCTTCATGTTAGAAGAAAATATGAAAGGGAGAGGGGGGGAGGGGGGGAAGAGGACTCCGACCGTAGGGATTGTCGAGGAAATGGGGATGAGGTAGAGAATTGAAAGCGCTGCGGCACCCCTCGCTATGATGGGGAGGAGGGGGGAGAAAAGGGAGAAGGATAAGGGAGTGTCACAGCTCACAGAGGTAGAACCTCTCTCCGAGTGGAGGCCACGGTCCTCCTCAGCAGCTCTCCCTACTATCATAGCCCAAAACTACCGTACCGCAGAGCTCATCTAAACTTTGTGCCAAGGCCAAGTAGGAGCTCCGCACGGTGAGCCATGACTCGGTGGGGGCCACGGTGGTGACACAACGCACCCCTACATCCTCGGTGAGAGAGACCCAACTCTGCAGAATCCTCCACGACTCATCCAGTGTCGGGCCGCCCGGCGCGTGTTGAAGTGCGAGGAGCTCGTGGGACCACAGCGCCTCCCTGAAGACCCTCAGAATAAGCATCTCGTCGGGAGAGCGAGCCACCGCTGTGACAGCGAGTGGCGATTCGTGACTGGTAAGCGGTGGCGTAAGCAGGGCATCCAAGTACCGGATCGCCTGCACATTGGCGCTCCTCTCCCCGCTAGTCTCCACCATCGCGTTAAGTGGGGGTGGCAGCAGTAGGGCATGCAAGAGGCGGCGCCAACTACACCAAAAGTCATAGATGAGCTCTTGGAGGCCGCCTCGAGTCGCAGAGCCAATCAGCACGCTTGCCCCTACCGAGGGAAGGGTGGGAACGCCGGGGTCGCTGTAGCAGGCCCTCGTCCACTCCTCACTGGGTGTCTCGGAAAAAGAGAAGGAGGAGGAAGAGGCGTCGCTGCCACCATCCTCCGAGCTCGACTCCTCCGAGTCACCCCTCCAATACATCGACGATCTGGAAGGTGGCTGATCGTGTATGTTGGGCGGAGAAGAAAGCTCGACTGGCTCACCGACCTCGCCTCGCACCCTCTCCTTAGTGGCGACCTCACTCGGAGCGAAGGCCGCGTCGCTATTACTCGCACACTCTCCGATAACTACCACGTAATGATCGCGCAGCTCGGTGAAGCCCGCCGCGTAGCGCCGATCGAGAGAATGGGGTGGCTGCGTACAGCTCACAGACGGCGCATACGCCTGGCTGCGGAGGGGCACGACGACAACTCCAGCACAGCCCCCACTCTCATCTCCTTTGGGCCGGAAGTTACCTCGTCGCACCCCTCGAAGATGTGAGAGATCCGTCGCCGAGGTGCACGGATGTACCTGGAAGCGTATGGCAAGCTGCTGGAGACCCCAGTGACCAACCGCACTTACGAGAAGGACGGGTCGCTTTGACGAGCCCCAGGTATCCCTCACACAACTCTGGACAGCTTTGGGGACAGAGGCCTGTACCACCAAAACCACCCAGCCCTGCGGAACGGCATCATCCAGAGCCGCGCGAAGGTGCTCCAGGGTCGCAGCTACCGTGGGGAAGTCCTCGAAAAGCAGGAGCTCCTCTGCCGCGCGCAGGGCCGCCGCTGGAACGATACTGACAGGTACAAGCGGCGAGTGAGGAGCGCTACAGCACAGTGCCGGGGCCCATGCATCGATCTCCTCCTCTGTGAGTGTCAGCTGCGTTAGAGCGTGTGCGGGAGACCACACGCATGTGCCTGCTGGTGCCGCGGTCTCGAGGTTGACCTCTCCGCTGGCACGATCCCAAGCCTTGTGCGATGGGGACAGTGAAGTGATGTGCGTGGCTGCAATCGAAAGTCCCGGCAACACCACTGCACGACGTTGACGGCGTAGCCCAAAAGAAGGCGAAGGGCGCACGCGCAGCGGCGAGGTTTGTGATGGCACAAGCCAGCATCCCGCAAGTCCTCCGTGATAGGGGCAGTGTGGCACCTCTGCGTCGCCACCGTCACACAACGGAAAGGACACGACCTGCACGGCACGCATGCCTACACCCATCGCCCGCTGCACCGCCTGCACGAACGGCTCCGCCTCTCTCACCGACCCCTCATCACGGCGGGAACTCCAGCAATGAGCCGGCCTACCGTAGAGGATGACTTTCTGCAGCCAACGGCTCAAAGGCTGCAGCAGACCCTCAGCGAGACTGGTCGCTACAGAGGCCGCCATGTACGCGGACGTCTGCGTAGGTGTCGGGGAGGATGATGCAAGACCACCGCTGTCGCTGTCCGTCTCACACAGTGCGACAGCGTCCTCTTCAAGTATCGCTGCGGCGTCCACCCAGAAGGACTGTATCCAGCAACGCTTCGAAGAGCATCCTTGAGGTCCATCGAGTACCACTGAACCAGCTCCCAACTCACTAGCACTGGTACCGCTCAGCATCCCACGCAGCCGCTCAATGCGCTTCGTTCGGTCAGAATCGAGATCTGCCTCAGTCACGCAGCGTCGATGAAGTTGTGGCAACAGCTCAGACCAACTAAAGTCAAAGAAAAAATGAGGGTGGCTTGTGAAGACATCATCAAAGTCCTCGGCCGAGGAGCGTGCAATATCTCTCACTAGTCTTCCCAATTCGTTTCGGCAATCTGGCGTATGCCGCACTGCCTCACGCCGCATCGCCGCTAGCTCCGCAGCAGCAAGAGCGCATCGTGCCCCCGTTTGTCGATCCCACTGGAGGTACCGATCCATCGAGCCCCCCACATCGAAGGCTATAAATGGAATCTGACGTGGTCGCTGAGGAAAACAAAATTCTGCGTCACGGGCAAGAAGTCGATAGACCTCCAGAGCGACCCACGCAATGAAATTTACAGCAGGGCCACCGCCGCATGTGGTCGCACAAAGACCCTTGCCGCCGTCGGCACCGTCGACGCTGCTCGGAGGCTCTGTGGGGTGGAGAAACACAAAACTGGGCCCTGCAGAGACATCCGTGACGAAGGCACCTATGTGACGCTCTACAGTTTCACAAAGGTAGAGCACGAGTTTCAGTGCGTTGTGCGCGGCGTCAGTCGATACGTCACCCCAATCATACGTCGAGGTCACAGTGCCGAACACTGAGGAAGTGGACGGTCCAGCCTGCGGCACTGAAGCAACTTGGACACCGTCTGCGCTCACCCACGGCTGCACAAAGTACGGCACGGAGCCCAGTACCTCCGCCGCATCGAACGCTACAGCGTGCGAACACGAAGCCGCGCGAGAGCTGCAGCCGCTGGGGACGAGCTTTCGCGTCGCACCTGCAAGTTGCGTGCCGACGTAGCACTCGATATAGCTCTGGAGCTGTGCTGCCGCCGAGGACATGGGCCCTGGCGACGGGGCGCTTCGTCAGGGGGCACAGTATACCCACCAACACACCCCAAGCCCTTTTTGCGCTGGTGAAGAGCTGCTGTCGCCTTTCACTGAGACCCTCCCCCGCCTTTGCGGCTCTCCGCCACTCCCTCCACCACAATTTCTCTCTGTGTTTTTTTTTCAACGGCTCGTGACGGTGACGCGGTTGAGGAAACGATATTCCTTTTTTCTTTAAGAAGGAAACAAACGAGCGGCTGAATGGTGGAGAACGCAGTAAAGGAGAAACAGTGCGCGGATCCTCCGACTTCTCCTGCGTCGCTCCTTTTTTGTGGTTCCCCTTTTCCGCTGTCACCAAATCCTTTCTTCCTTCTGCACGTTTTCCCGCTAGCAAGTGCTCCTCCACGTCGAGAAAGGAGGAGGGGTAGTGAGGCAAGTCACGGGCACCTACCCGGGCTATTACTCTCTTACCTTCGACTGGAGGCAGCGTAATAAGAGAAAAAGTGGGTAGCACTGGTCCATTGCCACCACCACTTACCTTCCCTATTCTTTTTTCTTGTTGGCTTTAATGGTTTGTAGCGTTTTTGTTCCCGTGTCCCAGAGGGTTGTAGTCTTTTATTCGGCCCCTGCACCCTATTTTTTCTTTATTTTCTCAGCCGCAGCAGCGTGTTGGGATCGCTTCAGGTGTGTGGCTTGTGGAGAGGTGTGAGCAACGACGCAAATGTCAATAAAATGGAGGGGGCAGGAAGAAGAGCGAGAGGAGAAACGACGGAGGGGGGAGAAGGTGCTAGATCGTGCGGGGAGATCGGGTGGCTAAGAAATGACAAAGTAACGCGGAGAACCCGCTGTAGGCCGACATGCATCACGCGCAGAACATACGCATGAACAAACGGAAATGTCGGCGCACCAGGAAGAGCGGCATAACTGCAAAGCAAGGAGAGGGAGGGGGGGAGGGGGCATGGGGCAACAAGGAGGGGAAGCACGTCAAAGAAATTTACGCAGAGGCAGGCAAAACATGGGTGCAGCTCTTCTGTTTCAGCGGCTTCTGCTCCGCCCCCCCCCCCGCGCAGCCTACGCGGCACGTGCGTGTCTTTTTCAGACCGGACTTTCTCTGGGTGGCCCACCCTGCGACTCTGTTTCCGGCTGGCTAGCGCGGTACCGAGCCCCAGCACCACCCTCGCACCTCCCCGCGTCCCTTCTCCTCGGCGCAGTCCATTTGCTGTCGATCGTGGGGAGTGGGCCGCTGGCGTGCGCGCGATTTGGGCGTCGTCCGTATTGAATTGTATATTCCCTCTTTCGGGTTATCTTTTTTTTATGAACCGTGCGTTCGGTGAGAGGACGCTGCGCGGCTCTCTGTCGGCCCTGCTCCCCTCCAGCACCACCATTATCACCACGTTCCCCTCCGTGGGACACTCGCTGCGGTCTTTTTCCTCCCATGGTACGCCCGTTTCCCTCGACGTACCCCAGCAGTCACCCACTCTTTCCACCTCCCCCTTCCCCATCGATCGCGTACGGTTATGGTTGAGCTTGACGAGTAAGCCGTTCGTGCCGCCAAACCGGGCATGGAGAAAGGGAACCCTCTCAACCAAAAAAAAGAAGGAAAGGACATACAGGAAGGAAGGGAAGGAGGAACCGGAGCTGGCACAGGAATGTCAAAGCGGAGGAAGGAGGCGAGCAAGGAAGATAGGCAGGGGGGGCAAAAGGGCGAGAGGAACTCCCTCCTCTTCAGGCGTCGTTCACCGCAGCTGGCCCTCCCAGATAAAAGGAGCTCCACAGGAACGGATAAGTAGCTGAAAAAAAGCCTACGATGGTGCTGCGGGCCCCATGGTATACACGAAATCCATCTTTGATAAACCGTAGTGGGAGAGGTTAGCAGTGAGGAAGGGAAGCAGGCACGTGCGCGTCGCCGCCGTCGCGTGGCGCACCGCAGGGAAGAAGGCAGACGAGGACGGAGTGGAAAGAATCCCACCATCGCCGTCGCTGACGCCTGCTTCGACCTCTGGAGGTACGTGGGTGTTGAGACGGTGAGCATCCGTTCCAGAGAGGGCAGAAAGCGGTGGAGTGCCGAGGGATGTCGAACCCCGAGGACTACCCCCAGCTGAAGATCCTCCTCCGCGTTTGGTGCCGTCAGAAGGCACCACACTGAATGGGTCAGGTGACGATGTGGATCCCGCCGTTAGGGGTGAAGGCTGCTGGCTAGCCAGCGCTACCTCACGGCTCTCCCACCGCTGAAGAAGCTCCGATGGAGACGCGGCAAGGCACACCTCCAAGACAGGCTTCACGGACTCTGTCAACGTCGTCGAAGAAGCCGTCACACCACTGCCCGCGCCGCCTCTTCGATCCCGCTCGATCGTCACCCGTTCGAGGTAGATCCCACCACCAGAAGGCAGTTGAAACATCCACGGCTGCAGCAGCGGGGCTAGCTCCGGGATGTTACTCAACTGCACATTGGGGTTACGGAGTTCAGAGACATCCTGCTCGTGCACCAGTGCACGGAAGCCTGAAGAAGCTACGGCAGAACCTTTCCGCACAAACACACCGGAGGCGTGCGCTGCGTGGGAATTCAACCCAATCTGTGCGGTGGCAGAGGCAGCGGCGACACGGTATGAAACGGCCCCTGTAGCACTGCCATGGGAGGAAAGGGCTGTTGCGGAGGCCTGTCGCCTCTCACGCTGAATAGCTTGGAGAGCCTGCTGTGCCGTCTCGCTCGAGTCCACGAGGCCCAGAGAGTCGAACGCGTCATCAACCGAGCCCCCACCTGAAGTGATGAGCCCATGTCTTATGGCATTGTCTTTTCTGCCGGCGGTGCGTCCCACCTTTGCAGTTCGACGACTGGCGGACTCCATGTCCCGTTCGCGTTTCCGCTGCTGTTGGTGCTGCTTCTCCACCGCCGACAACCCAACGTGCTCGAGATAGGTGAGGCTGAGCGCACTGGTGTGTGTTGCCATGTACGCGGCCACCTGTTTTAAAAACGCTGCATCGGCAATGCCCTCCACAGCCGTATCTGCCGCATCCGCAGCACGGCAGCCGGGATGGGTCAACTCATACACTGCTTCTTCCACATCTGCCAAGCACCGCACCGCACTTGCGCAGAACTCGGTGTAAGCCACAGTGAATTTGCGTTGGGAGTCCGTACCGCGTACGACACCCCCGGCCGCCGCAACCACGCTCTTCAACATCCGCTGCACAGTCGCCAATCGCGCGTTGTTCTTCGTTCCGAGAATTGCCTGAATAAAAATGAAGTCATCGCTTGGCGCCAATGCCTCCGCTGCAGCGTTGTGATCGGCTACCTTGCTTCGCTGAGAGACAGACGAAGGTCTCACCGTAACGTTGGTGGAGTCGAGGTCGCCTGCAGCGGCGGCAGCCTTGCCGGGCCGCCCCTTGGGCGGTCCGTTTTGACGATACATACACAAGAAAGTGCGGATGGAAGGGGTGATGTCAGAGATGGAAGATGATGTCACCTGGTAGGGCGTCGTCGGTGCCGCACCAAAACGAAGGACACGTAGGCTCCCGACTCACCCAGAGATGAGGCCGGCACTAAAAATGTATCTGCCCAGTCCTCCTTTACGGTCCAAAGGACGACGACGCATGAAGGGAAACAAGCGTCATAGGGAAAAGGTGGCGAGCGCCAGATGCACGGTTGTGTATGTGTGCGCACAGGTGCGTGTGTGTGTGCGTGTGAAAGAGAGAGAGAAGAGAACAAAAAGGATGGGAAGAGAAGGGGAGAGCCGAAGGAAGGAGAGTTGCGGAAGAACAGAAAAGAATGAGACCGGGCCAACTTCGAATACAGGGTCGTCTTGGCTCAAGTGGGGAAAGAGAGAAAGCGAATGGGAAGGGGGGGGTAAAGAAGACAGCGAGTGGGGTCGATCTTGTTTCTTTTTGAGGAAAACAAAATCGAGGCTAAAAGAAAAACCGAAATAAGTGGAAGAGGAAGGCGCATGAGGAAGTCGGAGAGAAAGACGAGGGTAGGAAGAGAATTCAGCTCTCCGTCTTCTTATCCTGCAGCGAGAAAGGGGGGGAAGAGCAGAGAGGAGGGGCGAGCTGCAACAGCGTATGCAATGAGGCACGTCACCGTGAATTTTCACAAGAAGCCTCCACGTCCTTTTCTGTATCTACCTATCTCTGTATATATATATATATATATATAGAGAGAGAGAGAGAGAGAGAGGGAGGCAAAGATGAAGAGACACAAGTTTCCCCTCAGATACACCCACCCACCTCCACCTTCCCGCCATCGTGACACACACACACACACAGGCAAAAAGCCGGAGAAACCTGCACGTTGAATGCAGACGGACACAAAAGGAGTCGGCAGAAGAAAAAAGAAGGATATGAGGCGCTGCCCCACTAGGAAAGAGGATGGCTGGTGAACGACGGGTCGAAGAGCAAGCTGCAAGGCTGGACGACGAGGCGGCGAATGCGAGAAAAAAAAGGGAGACCATAACGAATGCGCTCTTTCTCATGTGTGCGTGTGTGTGTGGAGGAAAGGGGAGGGGGGAGAGCCCGAAACAATGAACGACAAGAGGCGAGAAAGCGAGCAGAAGTGGGCGAGGGAAACCGAGTGAGGGGGGGGGAGGACAACGAAAACTGTCGATGCACAAAATGCAACAGCAAAAAGAGAAATATTGAAAAAGGGAGATAAACTGAGAGAATAACTTATACATATATATATATATATATATATGCATATATATATATATATATGATAATAAAAGTTGAATTTGCAGAAACAAGAGAAAAGAGGAATACGGATGCGTAACACCGCCTTTTCCATTTGAGTTTCTACACTTTACTGTTGTTGTTGTTGTTAAGGCTCATTATGTAGAGCAACCTATATATATATATGTATATGTATATATAGATGCGCGATCGTGCTTACGATACCTTTTCTCATTTTTCTCCATCTCCCTTCGTACCCTCTTCCCCCTACCACGCCCCATGCTTTCTCTCTTTCCTTCTTCTCGTTTCTTATTCGATTGGTCCAGCGTTGTTGTAGAGAAGCCAAACTGAATAATTGGTTTCATATTAAGTGCACGCACCGCTGCAACAGAAGTGGCGCAGGGCATATAGAGCGTGTGTGAGGGGGGGGGGGGAAGAGAGTTGACGGATAAAAGGCGAGGGAGAGAAAAAAGAGAAGTACAAGGTACGCGGGTTTAGTCAGCTGCATCCGACACACGGACCGAAAAAGAAGCCCTTCGCAGGCAAAGAAAGAGGTGAGGCGGACGGGTACACGTAACCAGACCGAAAAATAAAATGAAAGAAAAAGGGAAAGTGAACTCGTGAAAGTGGGAAGAGATGGTCACAAAGACCATTGCGCATCCTCAACGTGGGAAAGGAAATACACATATCTATGCATGGATATATATATATATATACATAGAGCGGGAAAACCAGCGATAATTTCTTTTCAAGTTGGATTGTGTGAACGAAAGAACTACAGCTCTACGTCAGCATGTGGTGTGGGCTAGTCTGAAGCCTTCTTGAGTAGAGAAAGGAAGGAGATGGAGAGGGGAGGGGGGGGACTATAAGGTGGAAAGTGTAGAGACGGAAGGGACAAAGAAACAGCACACACACGCAAATGTGAAGTTCGGAGAGCACCAGAGGAGTGGATGGTCGTTTCAGCATCAGCACAACGCAGCCATTGTCCACTTCCATAACGAAAGAGATGCAGGCCCACGGAGAGGGAAAAGAGAAAAAAGGAAAAACGCAGACCTCCTTTTGAGAGAGGAGTGACGAGCTTCACAGACAGTCACGCCTCCCCATCATCACCCCCTATTTGCCCTCCTCCTTCAATCATACAACGTACGGTGTGCATGTGATGCTCAGAACGTAGCGGGGTGATTAAGATAGATGACCAGAGCCGAAGCTGCGCACGCGCAAGACCCGGTATACGTTGGCATCTCGAAGTATAAAGCCAATGCCTTACATATCTGCCTATATATATATATATATGGCACCACATCGCTGCCTCTGCCTCGAAAACCCCTTCTGGTCCCCATCGTGGCCACACGCTCACCCTCTCCTCCTCGGCATGCTCTCACCCCCCCCCCCAGCTGCAGCCGTCACATGAATCTCGTCTACTCGCCCACACTTTCATTATGCTTCCCGCCACTCCTCCGCCTCCCCCTGTCCAATTGCACGCTCCTTAAAAGTTCTTGCAGTCCCTCTCACCCCTACTCCCTTCCCTTCCGTCCACCCCCTCCCTCCTAAGAAAAGAAATGGGATCACCGTACCCCCTCCCCCCTCCCCTCATTTGTCCACCTCCGACACCGCCCCCCACAAACCCCCGTAACGGATCCCTCATGTTATCCCCCCCTTCCTCCCTTTTTGTGGTCTTTTCGGTTGGATTGACTCAGTGGTTTTTGAGGATCAAGATCGCAGCCACCGTCAGTTGCAGCACGGCGGACGCTACCATTGTCCACCGAGGAAGACACGAAATCCACACCCGGTGCGTGTATGGCAAGTCCTCCCATCGATCCCACGGCACTCCGCCACGGTGCGAAGGGGCGAAGGCAATGACCAAGGCCATCAAAATCCCAATACCGGTGCACAGAGCGTACGCTGTTATGAGCACCGTACAGTAGAGCAGCACGAGAACGCGCGGGGTGTGAAAATGTTTGCTGAGATTGCCGATATCAAGACGATGTTGGTAGAAGCGCACCACGCCCAGCATCTCATACGCGACGCCGCCCAGGACACCCCAAAGGATCACGCGAGGGTCGCTGCGAAAGTCGTGCGCCGCCGTTCCAACGGGAAGGCGATCCTCCGGCAAGTGTGACGGAAGAGTCAGCACAGCATGGACAACCCCAAGACCGATGATGAAGAAGCCTAATATAAAGTACACCGCTGCTGTGAGCCAGCGTGCGATCAACGTGTTGCGCCGGTATCGCCGCCACTGCTGCAAGGCCTGGGTTACACCGACGGCGTTTTGCCTTACGGCAGCCACAGCGATGCTGCCCACGTCATAGTGGTCCAGTTGGGGAAAAAGGGCGATATGCATCAGGGTGGCAGCTGGGGCGAAGTGGAGGTGCGGTGGTTGGGTGTGCCGCAGTGCATCTCGCAATGAAGTCTCAAAGCCCGCCGTGGTTACGGAAGAAAACGCCTCTGGTTGCGCGTCAGTGGCGTGTAGGAAGATGTCGTTCGGGGGCAGCTTCTCCATGTTGTCCTCTTCCGTGACGGGCATACGTCTTGCCTGCCCTGCACCCGTACCGCAAGGGGGCCTCCCCTCAGGATCGCTGCCTTCTTTCGTTTGAGTTGGTGCGTTCAAATGCGAGGATGGGGAAGCATCGTGCGGCACTCGAGATGGAGTCTCGATTCGCGTGGGCTGCCCTTCAGTATCTTTCTCCGTGAGCGCAACTGGCGAATCTTCAGGTGCCGCCGCCGTTTCGGGCTGCATGGGTGTGGGGCGATCCAAATGTTCCGAACGAGGAGTGTCGGGGGGATGCAGGAGACGAACGCGCATCGGCCCATCGACGTCACCCTCTCGCGATAGCTCCGCAGCTGGCTCGATGAAGTACAAGTAAGAGGTCTTGAGGGGCGAAGATAACGCGCCGGTCGTCTGCTGCGACATCCGCGTCTTTGCTGGCTGGTTTCGATCTTGATTCTCCCTATCGATCCCATTTTGGGTCGTCCGCGACGCGGTGGGAAGAAACGGTGGTTGGTGTGGTCGCCACTGAAACCCTTCCCAGATGGGTTCTGCTTGAACAGACGTGTCCGGGACCCTCGCCGTAGCGCCAGCTGAGGCCGGTGCAGAGCTGCTCCGTTTTTCTCGTCTAGCTTGGCCCCCCAGCGTCTCCTCCATCTCCGCTCGCAACGCGGTCTGGCGGCGCAGATGGGGCAGGAGAATAGCATCTTTGTAAAAGCGACGAATAAGATGAGAGCAATGTAGATTGTTGTGCCCCTCCCCTTCCAATTGTCCTAGATAAATCATCGCTGATGCTCCGTTCGTGCACTGACGCAGCTTAGTGGCGATGGCGACCGAGTGAAGCGGCGGGACGAGAACGTCCCGTGTGCCGTGTATGAGCAACAGCGGGGTGTGGCGGAAGAAATCCTGCTGCTCTTGGAGATCGCAGACGACATCAATAGAAGGAAAGCGGTTAAACGAAATGTATCGAGCGATGCTGAACAGCAACGGTGGGCGACGCAGAAAATCCATCGAGGGCAGACTCTCCCCACTTGCATCTACGTCGCTAGCGTCAGCGGACCACTCCTGCGGTGCGGCGACAAGAGTATCGTGGGGAAGCTGCAAGCGGCGCCGCTCCAACTCCTGCACGTTAAGACCGTAGTCCTGCAGCACCGCCCATTGCTCTACACTACGCACAGAGGCGAACGGCGCAAGGAGAATGATGCCACCCAGAGCGTAGTGCCGACACGGTAAGCCATTCATAAGGCCTGCCGCCGCCTTGAACGGCCCGCCAAAGGGTGCACGGAAGGAAGTGGGGGCGGGAGAGGAGGGTGCCCCAGCCCCCTTGATAGGGTGATGGAGCACCACCGGTGGTGCGACATTCTGCTCCACCTTCGCCTCAGGGTACCCATATTGGCAGCGCGTTGTGCTTTCACGTTCGTCGCTGCGATCATCCCAGCTACACTGAGCTGGACAAGCGTAGGGCAGGAGTTCCTGGAGCTGTGGCAAGCTCCGCAGCCGCAGAAATGTTTCCGTCATATAGCGGGCTACGTGGACTGCAACTCCGGTGCCGATAGAGTGCCCCATGAGAATTACCCGGGACGGGGTAAGGCTTGGATCCGTAGCAAAGAGGAACTCAATAACGCTCTCCATAGCGCCTTTAAGGGAGGCCTCTGAAGGGCTCCCGGGGTACAGCCCATATCCAGGATACTCGGGTACCAGAATGGTCATGTGCAACACATTCGCCAACGTCAGGAGTCGCAGGCACGAGGGTCGCCCGATGTCCTCACCATTGCAATGAAAGAACAGGCAAACGTGGCTCGACATGCGGCGATGCGGGCGAATGATGCTACACGGAATGGGGCACAGCCCACCAAGACAAATGCGTGGACCGCCCATACGAACCTTCTGTCCGAAGACGATAGAGCCAGACTGGATGACATACGCCTGCAAGGTATACTCAGAGGGTATAAAGACCATTTCAAAGCTGGGCTCGGCGCATGCGCCGGTCTCGTCAACCTGGCCAGAACACGGCGGGGACGACGAAGCGATACCGTGAAGAGCGCCGGCGACGAGATCGTCTGGGACGGTGCGTGACAGTCGCCGCTGATGCCGGACGTGCTCAATTCGATCCTCGTCGAGTCGCGGTTCCCGCTTTCCGCTCTGGCTTCGCACCTCCACGCTTCCCTGATCATCGCAAACGAAACAGTACGTCGGAGGTGGCGGGTAAAACATGAAGGCGTTCTTGATGCTGAAACTGGACAGTATGTGCGCCAAGCTCAAGGGAGAGGTGCGGGGAATATTGGCTGCGTGCTTCAACGTCCACTCGGATCGTCGCACCGCCGTAAAAGGGCAACTGTCGTGGTCGTACTCATGCTGGAGGGAAATTTGTCGGGTGGACCTGGGTGGCATGCCGCCGAAAGGGTACGCACGAACGTCGGGGAGCTGGTACTGAGCGTTGACAACCGCGAGCGAGGAAGCCCCCAACCTCTCGAATTCTTGGTTGTTGTCGAAAGCATGCTTGCTTCCCCAGTTTTTTCTCTGTGGCCACGGAGGGGAGCTGCCTTTGTCGTTAGTACGCTCAGGTGGTGGGCTTAAGAAAAGGTCCGGCGCAGGGGCCGAAGGATACTGCAGAAACACCTCTTCCTGAAGGTGGATGTTGGAGCGCCCCACCGTCTCACTCATCTCACGGGACAACAGTTTCGGGCTGGAAACAACTACCGTCGTACTGAGCAGCTCCTTCTCCTCTTCTCTATTAAGTCTAGTCGTCCTCATACTCGGCTCGAGTTGCAGCCGAGCCGGGCCTTGCATACTCCCTGGCCTATGGGAGCCACCAGTGACCGCGGCGGCCTCCGCTGCCCCCGGCGAGGCCAGCAGTGGCAGAGGTGCTCTTGTGTTGCTCATGGGAAAACAGCATTTAAAGCTGTAAAAGGGCAGAAATAAATATCAAGCAGAAAAGGAAAAAGAGGGGGGAATCCAAACGAAGGCAGCAAAGCATGAAACGGTGACGATTAGCTTTTGTAGGTATGCTTTAGATTAAAGAGGCACGACTGTGATTAAGTGGCAAATGCACGTTTATACGTTCGCCTACACCTGCGGGAAGTCACAAGAAGATGTACGACTTTGTAACTCGTGGAGGGACAGTTCCGCTGTTGACACTGCCTGGGAAGTTCGTCGCCAGCGCAAATCTCACGACAACCGAAAGAGACGCAAAACTTCAACCTTTGGGATGACCAAACGGAAAGGAGAGATAGACTTACGTTACGACAAGAGTCAGCGCCCTCCCATGCAAAAGGGGGGGAATGTACACCAAAAGAAGACTCTCACGGGAGCACCAAGGTACGTATACCTGCGCCCACTTGCACGCCAGGAAGTGAGCCAGAGCAGACAAAAGCTAAAAGGGAGAAGGCAAGAGGAGAGAAAGCGGTAGGGCTCGCTAACACGGACCGGGAAGGGGAGCAAAGGAACGACGCACGGAATTTCCAACACCTCATGTGAAGGCGTGTGTGTGAAAGGGGCAAAAGCAAGGCAATTATGGTCAAGGACGTTGTCAGCATAGCCGACACTGCTGAAAGGATGCTGGGGGCAGATAGCTTCACGAAACACTCGAAAAAAAATGGAGAGAGAAACCCTGGAGCGGTCCAGATGGATGAAAAAGGTGGATTGGAGTAGCGGCGATGAGAACAGCAGAGGTAGAGAGGGGCAAAATTTCAACGAGGCGGCACCCTATGATCTCGCGTGAAGTGTTCGGAATGTGTGTTTGTAGAGATGGTGGGGTGTGGGGAGTAGAACGGGTGCACATTTTCTAATCTTGTTTGACTTGAGGACAAGGGTCTTGAGAGAATCAACGAGTAATAACGTTCGAGCGGCGGTGCGAACATAGATCAGCCATGGAGACGTTCAAGCGAACACGATGAGAAAAGGAGCTCCGATACGCCGAATACGTGCAGTAAATCAATTTAAAAAACGTTGAAATGAGGACGGGGCAAAGGATTCGAATCATAACGCAACAAAAAACCTCACGGCATCTTCAACAGTAATAAGGGGTGGAAACAGCCACTACTGAGGAAAAGATAATCGATCAATCGAACGCTACGCCTCGAGGGCAGCTGACACAAACTGTGGAGAGGGAGACTAGGTCAGCTAGCGCAGCTAGTTGCTGACACGCCATACTGCCACCGCCGCAGGGCGACTTCGTGAGAGCACTGAGAAGCCACACCCAGAGAAGGAAGGAAAGGCGAGTGGGGCCGAGAACGGAAGAGGTTAAACTGGACTGTGGGGAGAGAAAGGTGGGCAATCGAGGCAAGACGCGAAAAGGATAGCACAAACAGGAAAATCACTTTCGATGCTTCTTTATGTGTACATGAGTGCAAACAACATTGAAAGTAATACATGAGCTTGACGAGAGAGAGCGGAAAGCTCACATTCACCCACCCCCTACACGCTAAGACTTCCTTTTGGTCTTCAATGGTTGGGTTCCAAGTCACCACCAAGAACTATTCGAGGCATCCACAGCATCACCACTCAACACGCTCTGAAAAAAGTGTGCTTGTAGGCGTCGCTAGAAACAAGCAAGAAGGGGGAATGCTTAGTATAGATGTATATAACAAGCACGTATGTCAGTGTTCGGAGAACAGCGGGTCAGATCTTCGAAAAAGAGGACGCGAAACCTCCAGCGGTGCGTAACTTTGTTGACGCAGTTCATCTGCAACCGCAAGTTGTGTACATTACTGAGTTACTCAGCAGTTGAATGCAGTGATCACAATACACGTCGTGCAAGCGTTTGGCAAGCATCATCTCGACAAGCAATGAGCGTTGCAGGATGTACGTCGAGAAGCTAGCCTACCACGTTGAGACCGTGGCGGCGCGCTGCTCGGCGAGCAGCCAAGTCTTTTCGATAGAATATGAAGATTTTGACAATCATGAAGCAGGTGAAGACAGCCTGCGCCGCCCACAACAGAGTCATGACCGCTACTGGTGCTACTACACCACTTGCACGAGTCTCATAGATCCATTTGGTAAGCATTATGCCACAGAAACCGTAGCTGGTGGGGCCGACAACAGCAAAGATACCTTGCGCCAATGCAATAAAGAGGCCACACAGAGCTAAAACATGTTGCGCTGGACGCCCTGTGGAGCACGCACTATACACTCGCCAGTACCAGATCAAGAAGCTCAGTGGAATACCAATGAGGTACACAGCTGCTAGAACATCGTTTTGAGCTTTGTTGATATCTTTGGTAATGTGCACATCACGGAGAACGGGTGCATAGTTCACCCCAATGGCGATACCACAGTTGAGAACAAGAAGAACGCACACGGCGACCCAGTCCCAAAACGCCATCTTTACAAATAGCTGCCGGTGCTCTGGCACAGCCGTTATGCTGTGGTACACGAGGGGACGAATGCATAAGAACTTGCGAGGGAAGTTCGGTCGAAGGCCAACTTCCGCTGTAACAGCTTCCTCCTGGCTAACGCGCTTTGCCAATTTGTCGAGGCGCTGCTCCTCGCGAAGCGCGTTTTTCCAACGTTCTTCCAGTTTGACAGCTTTCTTCTCATCGTCAGTCATGCCCTTCGTGCTTTTCTTGTTGGTGCCAAGAACCTCTTTCAACACAGCCTTTTTGGACCCTTCCTCCTTCAGTTCTGAATTGACCACGTTAGCCTGCTCACCAAAGGCTGCAGGTGAAGCTGGCCCATCCGCGTAGCTTCGCTCCTCTTGAGGTGAGTACTCTGCACCATTGTTTCTGATGTTTTCATGATCAACGTTGATTACCTCGCTGACCTGCTGAGAAGCTTGGAAGGCTAGCCCGATCGTCCTACTATTGATCGCTGACCCTTGCGTACCAAAATCATAAAGAGCACGGAGCTCTTGTGTCTCACTCGATCCTTGAAACATTGAGAAGTAACAGAAAAGACAAACTCGAAAATGGAAGGTGTCCAAAGTAGTATTCACAGGGGGTGCTATGCCACAGTTGCCACTTTTCGCCCATCAAGTCGAGAAGAAAGGTGAAGGCAAGATAAGTTGAAAGAAGTAACGAGAGAAAAAAATGGAGAACTCATTCATTGAAAGGTCTTAGTTGTCTTGGCAGATACATATGTGAGAAATCATGAATCGACTTCGGCGCTTGGCACCATAAAGATGCAGAGCCGATAAAGAGGACAACTATTCCTTTGAAAGATTACCTACCTTTTTTGTTTTCGTTGTTAATAATATTGTTTTTCCCACAGGGAACTGAAAACATGAGAGCTGCTGATATTATCACATTCCCATCGTAGGACAAATTCGCGAATCAGTTGAGAAGACAAACCGCTTGCTACGAGCCACTGTGGAATCATTTTCTGTACTTGAGAATTTCCTCAATTAGCTCAGTTTTTTCCATTAACCCGGTTGTCGGTATGCAATGCCGCCGCATCAGCGAGAGGAGATCCTTCGGTTTCATCACTCGAAGCTCCTCGTCTGATGGAATCGGCGGGGGTGGGAAAACCTCATGCTCCTGTACGAGAGATGTAACTGAATTGATATCTGCCCCTTCGAATTTGCCCACAACATCTCCGTGTTTGAAGAAATAAAATGTCGGCATAGCTCGAACCGGGTATGCCTTGATGACTTCAAGCGATTTATCAACATCGACTTTGGCGAAGATAACGTGCGGTTTCGTGGAGGCGAGTTTTTCGACAAGCGGTGCAATGCTCTTGCACGGCGAACACCACGTTGCAAAGAAATCTACCACTGTGAGGCATGGCTGGCTAGTCAATGCTTGCAGCTCAGAGAGCGAGGAAACAATACGAACCGCCATAGGTAAGAGTGTGAGTATAGAAGTCCCCCTCAAGAGATTGTCAAATAACAAGCGAGAAGTAGTAATCGTCGACGCAAAGGAATAGCGATATATTGAAACTTTGTGTTGCTTTTCCCGTCCAGTCTCTCACTGAGGCCTTTGGAATCTTGCTACATGAGGTGAGCTGAAAAATATGTAATTTGGTAGATTCCTCAAGTTCAACACGGGATAAAATATTTCTCTCTGGAATGAAAAGCGAACGTTAAGCCAGCGTACAACGCAGTACTTTTTTTATTCCGCTAGTCATTCGTCAATATGTGTTTTTGACCCTCGTCGGGGACGACACTGCAGTGATAAGACGGGCGCGTCAGGAGTGAAAAACAAGAAATAAGTTTCGGTACAGAATATATATATATATATGGATTTATCAAGGCCAGCGTGCATGCGCACATGTACATAAATGCGAATATAAATATATATATATATATATGTTCATATATAAATATGTATATTTATTTATATACATATATGTAAACATATAAATATATATATACATATATATGAATATATAAATAATAAATATATATGCATATATATATATATATATTGCTCGCCCATTACGTCACGCTACACTTGACTCGCCTTCTTCTTCCCAGTCTTCTTCATTTTAGCCCCACTTTCTGAAGCTGTCGGGCGAGGTGAGGTGGACCACCTACCTAAAGCGCAGTTGGGGACGAAATCCGCCGAAACCCGCATTGGCTTCTTGGGGGAGGGCTTAAATTCATAAGGACCATGCCACGGCAGCGGCGCGTGCTTCCTCCGCTCTTCTTCGATTTGTCTTCTCTTATTATCGGGAGGCGCGGCGAAGTTGGTACTGCTTCCATCACCGTAAAAAAGGTCGTGATACGTACCTTGCGTCTGGGAGCGTTCGGGATGCTCTTTCCTGAAGCGGTTGGCATCGAATGGAAGCATCAGTGGTGCTCCAGGGTCGACATACGCACGACGCTCTTCCCAGTCGCGGGGCTTCCCTGCCGGCTCGGGAACGACAAGATGTGGCTGTATCGTTTTATGGAACGCGTCAGTTCTCGCCATCTCTACGGACATGGCGTCTTCAATATAGCTCGGTACCTCAGAGAACAGGCTCTGTTCAAGTGCAATGATATCCTTGCAGATATCCACGGCATGGCAGCACACATCATTTTCATCATGGTTAAACGCGCTGAGACCACGTATGACCGCCGTGTAGCACTCGTCAACCTCCCTCACTGCCATCTTGAATACATAAGGGTCCGACAGGTTCTCATCAGCTGCACCTTGTCCGCCATCATTGCCGGGAGTTGCAGCGTCCTCGATGTTGTCATTCCTCTCAGCAGATCCGTTTCGAATTTCTTCAGATGGACGATTCATATTGGAAAGAGGCACCGGCTCGTTTTCAGCTCCAGTGTTGAATTCACTCTCCACGGCTGCCATCATGTTCCTTCCTGTTTTTTGATTGTTAAGTAAGAGTAGCAAATCTTTTTTTTTTGTAGGGACTGCATGACAACAGGAACAATATTTGTATTATCGCAACAGAGCCGAGTTGTTGCCACGTGAGAAGCAAGTAAAGGGGAAGAGAGAACGCGACAGGTAACTTTATTGAGTGGCCAGTAGAACAGAGGTCATCAACGAAGTCGTTCCGTTCGAGAACTTATTTGAGCCAACCAGAACAACATGAAAAAAAACATAGGAATTGGCGGGGAATCATTTTCTTTTTTCTGCCACAAAAATGCGCTGCTAATAAAAGAAAATACAGTGTTGCAGAGCCCCCTTATTCTTTTTGTCTACATTGTAACTTTCTCCAGATATGTTGGCCTTGTCACACGGGTGAGACCTAAGACAATCTCAATCGGATGAAATGAAGCAAGTCATTACCCTCGATATCACACTTTGGAGGATCCCCAGCAGAAGTCGGTATGGGCCGCTTCGAAACTTTGCTTGCAGAACGGGTGTGCCTTCCTGGGTGGGCCTGAGACACTGTCTTTCGAAACTCTCGCTCCATACTAATGGCACGAACAGTCTCTTTTTTCTGATCTGCCTGGTAGGCTCGGACATCGGCGATATGAGTTCTCCACCACCTTTCTCGGTCACTACGCATGTCACGAAGACCCACTTGATCAGATTCAAAACGATGGGATATGCGGAGTTTCGGATCCTGAGAGAAAATATTGTCCCGTTCATTCAGGAGCTTAGGATTAGGAACATCGTCATTTCCCGCACCTTTCTCAGATACATTGCCGATTCGCTGAAGGAGATCTTCTATCTCCGCAATTTGATCTTGGGAGAAGAGGGTAACACGTGAGGCGCTCTCTGACACTTCATTAATGTTAGACTCTAACATGGATGAACAGATTAGCTGAACAGAGAACTTACCTTTGCTCTCAGTTCCGCATGTGCCTGGTGACTATGTGGGGAAGGTTTGAACAAGAAGAGAGATGAGCGAACATTTGACGAGTTCCGATCCTTTGCATCGGCAACGGCTTTAGGAGAGGCAAGCATTAGCCATCTTGACAGTGGCGCGCCAAAGTTGAGAACTTGTAGCACTTTACTACACGTGGACAAAATTTTTCCCTTTCAATTGCCGAATCCGGCACCGAGCACCATATGGTGGCCGCCGCGTCAAGTTCTCCGAGAAAAGCGCTTTCAACTCCTGAAATCTGAATGAAACTGCGCATTTTTTAGCACTCTTCTTCTCCAGAAAAAGCACTACCGTAATCTGATATCGAAGCCTGTTAATAACGTTGCAACACGCTATGGGGAGGCGAGAAGCGGCTGCTTTCCTCCGGCTTCCACCCCCCTCCCCTTAAAAGAGAGGTGCCACAGTTGCTCCATTCTTCACCGCCCCCCCTCACTCGCTCAAAGCGAGAGCAGAATGTACCATTCGGACTGTTGGTTTGCTGCGTGTCGGCACCGCTTCTAAGTTGTTGCTCTCTAGAGTGGGGGCACTAACTTGATATGCGAAAAAGGAGGCTCTGGGAGGTGTGAGAAACAGTTGTGCCCTCGGGATCCGTCTGTTCCATACGGCTCGTTAACAATCGTGGCCGGAGGTTGACGTGGCGTTGTGCTCCTCTGTGTCGTGTACGATATTGGGAACAGATCGGCACTACTGTTCCTCCACCCGATAGACAAGAGGTACATTTTTCACACGCGAAGTATGGCGGGCGCAGCACGTTCTAAGTCGTTGTGGTCTTGGGTAAATCTACGCTTTATCACGGCAAATGAATGACAGGAGAAGAGATGCAGATATTTTTGCATTTCCAATTATTAGATGAACCACAAAAAAGCGACGCTCGAGCTTAGAAGGTTCCTCCTTACATTATTGTCCTCGAATCCTCAGCTGTGATCCTCCAGTACAGGTCTCCAAGCCTCTGGCGGGAAGTGAAATGCGTTAACCTCACCTGCGACACTTCAATTTTTTAGTTCTTACCTTTATGTTTTACAGGAGTTAATTGAATGCTGCTCCAGTATATTGATGATAATTAACTACAGTTATGGTGCTTTCTTTCTCCCTCTCGAGAGGCTTGCTGTTCAGTCCGTAAAGGGACAAAAAAATGTGAAAAAAATGCCGCACATCGTCCGCAGGAAGCGCTGTGGAACAATTCCTCGCCGACTCGTCACGATTTCAATGCACATTAATCTACTTCAGTATGTCTTGTACTTTACCGGACAGCACGACATTGCACATGTTTAACTGTGGGTTCGCCATTTGATAATATTGTCCTCTACCCTCTCTTTTATTTCTCCCTCCTCTTTTACGGCTCAATAAATAACATGTCGAGCAGCTCCGTTCTCTAATCAATTTTCCGCTATGTCTGACGAGGATCACGACTTCGCCCAGCAGGGTAGCGGTGACAACGCGTCTAAGACGTACCCGCTGGCAGCCGGCGCCCTGAAGAAGGGAGGCTACATCTGCATCAACAGCCGCCCGTGCAAGGTGATCGACCTGTCAGTCTCCAAAACTGGTAAGCATGGACACGCCAAGGTGAGCATTGTTGCTACGGACATTTTCACCGGCAACCGCCTCGAAGATCAGGCTCCGTCCACCCACAACGTGGAGGTGCCGTTTGTCAAGACGTTCACCTACAGCGTCATTGATATCCAGCCTAATGAGGATCCTTCCCTGCCTGCCCATTTGTCACTGATGGACGACGAGGGTGACAGCCGTGAAGACTTGGACATGCCCCCAGATGCGACGCTTGCCGCGCAGATCAAGGAGCAGTTCGACTCTGGCAAGGACGTCCTGGTCGTTGTTGTTTCAGCCATGGGCATCGAGCAGGTTCTGCAGACGAAGAACGCGGCAGAGAAGTAAACAGCGAGGGATTGTTTTCTCTTTTTTCTTATTTCCGAAACATTCAGCATTTTTTCTTGAAAACCAAGAAACTCTTTCTTCAGGAGCGTCAACGGTAACGGCGTAGTCATCGACTTTGTGAGGAGGCGCAGTGAATTATCAACTGTGAGAGTTTGCTCCAGCGTCGTCGAGGTGACCTTCACTATATCAGAACCTGTAGAGAGAGAGAGAGAGGGTGATGGTAGAACTGAAATATTTCTGGTTAATCTAACCTCTCAATGACAGCTCTCAGAAACGATTCTCTCCATTCTAACCTGCTCTGCTTTCCTCACTTCTCCACTCTGTTACTTATATCTTTTTTTTCGCAACGTGGTACTTTTTTGTAGCCGCTTTGTTCTCCAAAATGTCCGACGAGGATCACGACTTCGCCCAGCAGGGTAGCGGCGACAACGCGTCTAAGACGTACCCGCTGGCAGCCGGCGCCCTGAAGAAGGGAGGCTACATCTGCATCAACAGCCGCCCGTGCAAGGTGATCGACCTGTCAGTCTCCAAAACTGGTAAGCATGGACACGCCAAGGTGAGCATTGTTGCTACGGACATTTTCACCGGCAACCGCCTCGAAGATCAGGCTCCGTCCACCCACAACGTGGAGGTGCCGTTTGTCAAGACGTTCACCTACAGCGTCATTGATATCCAGCCTAATGAGGATCCTTCCCTGCCTGCCCATTTGTCACTGATGGACGACGAGGGTGACAGCCGTGAAGACTTGGACATGCCCCCAGATGCGACGCTTGCCGCGCAGATCAAGGAGCAGTTCGACTCTGGCAAGGACGTCCTGGTCGTTGTTGTTTCAGCCATGGGCATCGAACAGGTTCTGCAGACGAAGAACGCGGCAGAGAAGTAGCTTTCTAATATTTATTTCTTATTTTTTGAATTCTGAATATTACGATTGAGTACCTGAAAGAAAATTCCTCCATGAGCGATGAAGCTATTCGCAATTCAGCTTCGTGAATAAAATTTTCCAGGAAGAATCGGTTTGCAATCACAGTTGCATCACTTGACGGTTCGGCGGACTTACAGGAGCAGCGGAGGGAAAATCAATCATAATGTCGATGCATTTTGCGATGTTCAAGTATGTGGATTCTTTCGCTCTCATCTAGCATTTTTCTTTTCTTTTCTCCTACTTCCTCGTCATTTATTGCGATAAAATTATACTCCATCCTTCCTTTCATTGTTGCGGAAAAAAGGCCACAACTTGGTTTTTAAGTCCCCCATCTTCGTGAATATTCAACGATGTCCGACGAGGATCAGGACTTCGCCCAGCAGGGTAGCGGCGACAACGCGTCTAAGACGTACCCGCTGGCAGCCGGCGCCCTGAAGAAGGGAGGCTACATCTGCATCAACAGCCGCCCGTGCAAGGTGATCGACCTGTCAGTCTCCAAAACTGGTAAGCATGGACACGCCAAGGTGAGCATTGTTGCTACGGACATTTTCACCGGCAACCGCCTCGAAGATCAGGCTCCGTCCACCCACAACGTGGAGGTGCCGTTTGTCAAGACGTTCACCTACAGCGTCATTGATATCCAGCCTAATGAGGATCCTTCCCTGCCTGCCCATTTGTCACTGATGGACGACGAGGGTGACAGCCGTGAAGACTTGGACATGCCCCGGGATGCGACGCTTGCCGCGCAGATCAAGGAGCAGTTTAAGTCTGGCAAGGACGTCATGGTCGTTGTTGTTTCAGCCATGGGCATCGAGCAGGTTCTGCAGACGAAGAACGCAACAGAGAAGTAGGCTGCAGTGCTTACAATATTTATACAAAGCTGAGGAGTTCTTGCTTTATTACAATACAAGTATTTATTTTTGTTTTTCCAGTGGATCCGTGTTGCTCAATCGAAATGTTTTTTTTCAATATACAATCCGTATCCTCATGTACAACGGGATGCGTGCTTTCATCTCTTATCTGGACACCCACTGCTGTTTCCTCCTGAAGCTGTTATGTGTCGAAATTTATGGAGGTCAGTCCTGTTTCGAATGCCATATACTTCAGAAACATGATTGAAATTTTTTCTGGAAAGTAGAAAGAACGACCGAAAAATATGAAGAAGTTGAAAATATGAGAACCTTTTATCTAACTGAGAGGCTCTCGGTATCTCGTTAGCCCGCGATTCACTGCCTCATAAGCTTTATTGGCTTTCGAGGCCTTTTGTACGCTATTGCCGCGCTAAGGAAGTGGCTCGTTTCTTGTGTCCTATTCATCATCCATGAATCAATGCGAAGGAGTTCTGCCTTGATGGTCCATCTATAACCTTGCTGTCTTTCTGTTTTTTCTTCTTTTTGACACTTCCTATTCACTTTGTTTCTTGAGTGCCATATATGCATATATATATATATATATATATATATATCCGCTCTAATAACCCCCCTTTCTGTCGCAAAGCTTGCTTTTTAACAGTCAGTTTTTTTCTTTGGAAAAAATATTGTCTCCGTGGGTTTCTGTTCCTGACGTTTTGTGCGGGTAAAGTTTGTAGTGCAAAACTAAATGGATGTGTGCTAGAACTGCCATTCCGTTTTTTCTTCTGAACTTCGTCGGTATTAAGAGGGGTATTTTGGCCGACCGCTCCGGTTGCGTAACGATTATTCACTCTTTCCGTAATATACCGCGAGTAGTACAAACATACATACACGGGCACCTCTAAATTACACCCCAATAAATGCTGCTGTAATTATAAAATGTCGAACTATGCTGATCATCCCGACCTTACGCTCAACGAGCGGCTTGTATGGCGTCCCGCCAAGGCAAAAGAACATGCTTATAATTTTATTATTCAGAAGGCACCAACTGCGCGCGCTCGATGCCGAAAGTGTTCCCAACTTATCCCGAAAGGTGAAATGCGCGTGGGGCTGCCGATTCGTCATTGCGCTGGCGATAACGGGTGGATCTCTGCGTGGCAGCATTTGGGATGCACACGTATTGATCAAGATGCATTTCAACACTACGTGCATTCGATTCATGGCTTCGCAGATCTGAAACAGGATGAGCAGGCTCGGGTGGTGAAGGAGGTAACTTCGAGTGAAGTGCCTGAGCATCTGAAGCCGTTGGACCCGGATGATTTGGTGCATCGTGGGAAGATGGAGGAAATGGTGCCACCCCCAACGCTTCTGCGACTTCTGCTCCCGTATCAGAAGGAGGGGATGGGTTGGATGGTTCGACAAGAGATCGAATCTTCAATAAAAGGGGGCATATTGGCAGATGAAATGGGCATGGGAAAAACGATTCAGGCTATCGGTATGATGCTAGCGCATCGCGTGAACGGTCCCACACTTGTCGTCTGCCCAGTGAGCTCGATGCTCCAGTGGGAAGCTGAGATTAAGGAGCACGTCGTACCTGGCTCTCTGTCTGTAGTTGTGGTGTACCGCACCACTAGTGTTAAGAAGGAGGCTTTGGAAAGTGCAGATGTTGTTCTTACAACCTATCCGATGTTGGAGCAGGCCTGGCGTGCACTCATCAACGAAATCAAGGTGCCATGCCCCTATTGTGAGCAGCTTTTCATCCCACGCCAGCTGGTAGTTCATAACAAATACTTTTGCGGGCCCCGAGCCAAAAAAACCCAGAAGCAGGCCAAACGGGAGAAAAATGCTGTGGGTCGTGGTTCAAGAGGGGTGCAGTCCGCACAGACGATTAGGAAGGGGCTACGTACGCTTCATGTTGATATCGAAGAGGAGGAGGACACTAGCAACGAGAAAGCAAAAGAGCAAATAGAACATGCCCGTGATTCGAAACTCCAGCGAAAGCAAGGTAGAAGCAATATAAAGGAGAGCAAAGTCGATGATCAGACGGCAATGACGAGTTCGGACTTTCCAGCTTTCAAAAAGGAAAAGCAGGAAACTGGGAGTGGAACGCAAGCATCACTTCGTCAAACCGCTAGAGTTGCCTCCGTAAAGGAAGAGTACAAACACGACGGTTCTTCGACGGCAGATGGGAAGGACGTCAAGGTAGAGACCCAGCCCACCGCTGTGACGCGAGGCGCTGTCGGCCCCATCGGCATGTATCAAGAGCTGATGCGGGAGGCAGGACGGAAGGTTCTGAGTCGCTGGGCTCCTGCTCGGAAAGGAAGCGAAAGCAGCGACAATAGTGAGAGCGAGAAAGAGGACAGCGATAGTGAGGACAGCAGCGCTACCGATTCTTCGTACGACTCAGCCGCCGCGGATGCAGATGCGGAAGCAGCAGCAGCAGAAGCCTCCAAAGCGTTGGAGGCGTTCCGCTGTGCCGCATGCAATTTTCAGCTTTTGCGCTATCCTTTCTGTCCCAAAACTGGTCAGCATCACGTGGTGCGCGAGGACCTACGCGAGGTCATCGAGAGGGATACAGGTGGCGATGAAGTTAACCTTGACGCATCCATCTTCCATTCCATCAAATGGGCAAGGGTGATCTTGGACGAGGCGCACCGCATCAAGGGGCGCACAACTAGTACCGCCCGTTCAGCATTCGCGCTATCTGCGGATCACCGATGGTGCCTCACCGGTACCCCGCTTCAGAACCGTGTTGGGGACTTGTACAGTCTCCTTCGATTTTTGCGGATGCGACCCTACGCACACTACTACTGTGAAACCGAGGGTTGCTCCTGCACCTCGCTTTCACATCCTTTTTCGTCGACCTCCTTACACCAGTGCGTTTTCTGCGGCCACGGACCGCTGCAGCATCATTCTTACTTTAACCGCTATATTCTCAATCCCATAAACCGCTATGGTTACATTGGGGATGGCCGGCGGGGCATGATGATGCTCTCCAATGACGTTTTCGCACGCGCCATGCTGCGACGCACGAAGGCAGAGCGTGCCGCAGACCTTCATTTGCCTGCGCTGCTCATAGATGTGCGGCATATCCAACTTACAAAAGAGGAGCGCAATTTCTACGAATCCCTGTACAAGAAGAGCACCGCCGAATTTGATACTTTTGTGCACAAGGGCACAGTTTTGCACAACTACGCGCATATTTTCCAGCTACTCAGTCGGCTTCGTCAAGCACTCGACAACCCCCTCCTTGTCATGCAAGGGATGGACGTAGGCCCGGTGGTCAATGTGAAAGGTGTGTGTGGCGTCTGTGGCGATGGCATCGAGGGGGAAAGCGCATTAAATGTACATCCCTGCCGACACCTCTTCCACCGCTTGTGTCTCGGTCAGTTTCTTGAGAGCGCTCCAGACAAAGACTTCCACTGCCCGACATGTTTTGTGCGCATAAATGTGGATCTGCGGCAGTTGCGACAGGAGGCAGATGAAGACGACGGTGGTGACGGTGTCGCGGCAGCTTTGCCTCCTGAACTGGAAGAGGAGATTAATGCAGCGGCGTGTGACGAGGACGCTGAACCAGATGCGACTTCTCAGCATTCGCAAAAGAACGCAAAGGGTCGTGGCGTAGCGCGGGCGGCACTCACCAAGAAGGATCAGCGCAGCATCCTCGCCAGACTCGATCCTCGGAAGCCGCTGCATGGCACAAAGCTTGCCGCCATCGCGGACTACATTGAGAAGGTGCCCACGGATGAAAAAGTCATCGTATTTTCTCAATTCGGCAGCATGCTGGACCTGACACAGTATTGGCTGCAGCGACGCTTCATTAAAGCGGTGAAGCTGTGCGGCTCTCTCACCCTTTCCCAGCGACAGGCGGTATTGCAAGCCTTCCTCCACGACGCAAGCGTGCGCGTCATCCTCATCTCTCTCAAGGCTGGTGGTGAAGGTCTGAATTTGCAGGTAGCGAACCATGTGGTTCTCACTGATCCGTGGTGGAACCCAGCCGTTGAAATGCAAGCGGTTCAGAGGGCGCACCGTATTGGACAAACTCGACCCGTGCATGCGGTCCGTTTTGTGACGGAGCACTCAGTCGAGGAGCGTATGGTGGATTTGCAGGACAAGAAGATGCTCGTCTTCGAGGGCACCATAGACGGAAAGCTGCAGTCTCTCAACAAGCTCACCGAGGAGGATCTCCAGTTTCTCTTCACGCGCTAAAGACCCCCCCCCCCCCACTCGTTGGAGACTCATTCCTTGTTGGGCAGTGTGTGCATGTGCGTGTAAGCTCCTCTTTCTCCGCGACCCTGCAGCTTTCAAAGAAGCGAGACCTTCATATGCTTTCTGGGGGTCGGTGGGTGTGGAAGTGACTCCTCGGTATGATAGGATGGCTGTGGCTCGTTCAATATTTCCGCATGACCTTCCCTCCTCTTTCCCCGCTCCGGAGGATTCTCTCAGCCTTCTCTCTGATCAGCGCTTTTTTGTTTTCGCTCCCTCTATTTTTGTATTAGGTAAAGGCAATGGAAGGAGTGACCACGTGACATCATCATCACACACATACATTCTTAGTCTTTTTTCTGGCGTGTGTGCTTCACGAGCTGCTGCGTTTTCACATCGTCTGATGTTGCACAGATCTCGCCTTTTTCTTCTCCTTCTGAATCTTTATCGTAGTTGTACCACTCTTTCGTTCCCTTCTTCGAATCCTTCCCACCCACCCCTCTTCCGCTTCTCCTTTCCTGAATGTGCCTATGATGGGAAGTGCCATATTGTCCCACATTATGCGGGGCACTATCATGTGGATTTCCTTCCTTTTGCCGTGTTCTTACTCTTTTTCTCCCCTAATTTCGAGTCCATTCTCTGACGTCAAACAACGAGATGGGTGGGGTGGGGGACGAGGAGGAGGAGCCCGGCTCAGTCGTGTGTGCTATCCTCTTCACTTACCCACACTCTTCTTTCTCCTCTGTGATCGTTATTTCTCCCTGCCGCTTTCAGAACAGCGTCTTTTAAATCTTTTGTTTGCCGAGCATAGTTTGCGAATCAGGGATGGATGGGAGGGTGCTGGATGCGCCGAAGAGAATGAATACCAAAAGTACCGAAAGGAAGAGAGGGAGGTTTGCACTCCCCCGAGGCTTCCCACAACGGGAAGCCTTCGCTTTCTTCCCCACCACGCTTCGTTAGGGTCTTTTCCCTCCCCTTCCCTCCCCCCTTCCATTCCTTTTTCGCATTTCTCCACACCGCAGCCTTCAAGGTCATTCGCGTGTCTACTCCCCTCTCCTTTATCAGGACTGCTGGCAATTCTTGTCCTTCAGGGTTGACAGTGATAATCTCGTCTTCCGGTACTTTAAGTGGGCGTGCCTGGTGCGTGTGAGTTTCGTATTTGAGCGTCCTTTCCCCCTTCCTCTTTTTGCTTCGCTATTAAATTTCTTTGCTCCCACTAGCGCTTTTCCTCTTGAATTTGTAAATATATATTCCCCCTTCCCTTCTCGTTTCCTCCCACCGCGTCCATCAAGGGTGTATTAGTTCTTCGGCAGAAAGGCTCCTCACCTCCCCCCCCCCAGCCCTCCCCTCCGCAAGTCCCTCTTCCTACATCATCCTTCACTCACCCTTGCGTCGCCCCCTGCCCCGTACCAGCTTCCTTCTACAAGCGATCTCCCTTTTTGTTTTTTCACCCCTCAGGTCCGCAAGAAATCGCCAACCCTTCTCCTTGCCTCGCTGCCGTATCCACACCCACACGTGCACCTCTCCTGAAGGCTGCATCCATCCTCCTCGCTGCCTGCACGTGCCCGCTTCTTTACCCCCTTTTCTCTAGCTTGCCGATGCGTACCCCCCCCTATATATATATATATATATAATAATCTCAAGCTTTTCTCACGCTGGTTTGTGAGTTGGGCTTGGCATTTCCCTGGGCTCCTCCTCCCTGCCCTCTCCCCCCCATCGGAAGAAGGGAACGGGCTTCAGTCTGTGTTATGCTTCTGGACACCGCCTTGTCCATCTCTTCCCACTGGCGTGGGGTATCATGCCACGATGGCTCCATATCGACCCCACTTTCGAAGTTGTAGCCCATCTCCCCCTTCTCTCCACCCCCTACATTTTCCATTCGTGCATACACACACAGAAAGAGAAGGGTTGTTGTTGATGCACTTGACCTTACATGCTTTAAAAGGAAAAAAAGGGGGATCGCCGTAAGCGCCGAAGAGGTGACCGACGCACACGAGAGAAATGTGGTGCGCACCCGATTGCTTTCGGATCTCCCCTCCTCTTTTCCACCTCTTCTTCTCATCGGCGTCTATTTTCTCCTCCTCTTCTCGCTTCTCAACCTTTTTTTTTCGCGGCATGCCATCGGCACGTGTGCACGACGATACATCGATATGTGTGTGTATGTGCCTATTTGGGGGCTTACGCGTCACCTTAGAAAACAGACGTGCCCCCGAAGAACAACAAAACGCGAGACAATCCACTACCTCCCCCACTACTCCCCAAAAGAAGAAAAATTAGGACAACACAACCTAAAAGGAAAATATTTTGCTGACCCTCCCCTCTTCTTTTTTTTCTCCCCCTCCTCCTCCTCCTCCTCCCCCCTCAAGGCAATCCTTTTTGTATACAACGTGAGAGAGAGACGAAAAGATTTAAAAAAGCGAGCAAAGAAGGGCTGACAAAATGGGCATTCCACTCCCGAAGCCGGTGATGACGCAGCTGCAGGAGCGTTACGGCAATGCCATCTTCCGCTGCGGCTCCAGCTGTGTCAATGGGTACCGTGAAACGATGGAGGATGCGCACCTGACGTACTTGACCGACACCTGGGGCTTCTTCGGCGTCTTTGACGGCCACGTGAATGATCAGTGCTCGGAGTACCTCGAACGGGCGTGGCGGGCAGCCATCGAGAAAGAGCCGATCCCTATGACCGATAAGAGGATGAAGGAGTTGGCGCTGCAGATTGATCAGGAGTGGATGGATTCCGGCAACGAAGGCGGCAGCACCGGTACTTTTTTTGTAGCGTGTAAAGAAGGCAATAAAGTTCACCTGCAAGTGGGCAACGTGGGCGACTCGCGCGTTGTGGCGTGCATCGATGGCGTATGCGTACCCCTTACAGTGGACCACAAGCCCAATAATGAAGAGGAGCGTGACCGCATCGAGAAGTGCGGCGGGCGCGTGGAAAACAATCGCGTCGATGGGAGCTTGGCCGTCAGCCGTGCCTTCGGTGATCGTGAGTACAAGCTAGGTAGTGGCGGACAACTGGAGCAGAAGGTGATCGCCTTAGCCGATGTTCAGCACAAGGATGTCACCTTCAACGGCAAGGATTTCGTGCTGCTTTGCTGCGATGGGGTCTTTGAGGGCAACTTCCCGAATGAGGAGGTGGTTGCCTACGTGAAAGAGCAGCTGGAGACGTGCAACGACCTCGCTGAGGTGGCGGGACGTGTATGCGAGGAGGCGATCGAACGCGGCAGTCGCGACAACATCTCATGCGTCATTGTGCAGTTAACAGACGGCAGTGACTACGCTGCTGAGCCACATGCGACCGTGGTCCCGGGACCTTTTAGCGTGCCGCGCAACGGCGGCTTCCGCAAGGCATATGCGTCGATGGCGGAGAAGGGCAATACAACGGTTGGAGCTCTTTTGGAAAAGCGTTACGATACCCTGAGTGCTGCGGAAGCCCTTACGCCGGAAGAGAACGAGGAACTCAAGCAGTTTGAGAACGGCCCTGATCCGAAGCTCACCGGTGAAGAACGCCACAAGTGGTTCGCCAACTTTTATCAGAAGCTGTGCGACACCTCGGCAAACGGGCAAAGCGAACAAATGGAGCGTTTGCAGTCACTGCAGCAGCAGGCGGGTATCCCTCTTTCTATTCTACTGTCTCTCATGGGCGAGCAGTCACCGTAACAAGCAGATAGGAGAAAAAAAAGCAAATATCGCTCACAAGAAAGCCGTATCGGTGGTGCTGCTTGTTTTTTTTTTTTAGGTGGTGCATAGGGGCGTGAAAGACGATAATTGGGCGGCCAAACAAGGGCGGAAGCGAAAAACAAAACAAAAAGGGTGTTCCTTTTTTCTGTAACATCTCCTGAAATTCTATCAAGGTACCCCTCCCTCCTCTCTTAACCTTTTCTTCTCTCTCCCATTGGCTCCTCTACGTCAAGAAAGCTGTCTCGTGACGCCTGCCCCGCGTCCGCTCGCTTCCCCCCCCGTTGTTGATGTGGGAGAGGGCAAAAGGGCACAAGATAGGGAAAGCGAGAAGATTTTGGGATAGTACTGCAGAGTAAAGGTGGCACATGTGCAGCTGTGGGGGAGGGTGAAGATAAAACCTATATATTCTTCTGAGGGCAAGTGTCCTCAGCAGCGGACATGGACCTTACCTCCTTTCCTCCTCCCCCCCTTCCTCTACTAATCCCCTTCGCTTTCCTTCGTTCCGGTTCGCGGAGGGAAAACGACAATATGCACGGGCGGGTCGGCTTACATGTGGGTGAAGAGGTGAGGGAAAAAAAGGGGTGAGAGGGGAGCGGTTGACTCCACTTCTGGTTCACTGTTCTTTTACTTGCTCGTTTTTTCTTGTCTTCGGGTTCAGCGCCCTTCTTGGCCATCTTTTGCCCCTCTTCCCCCTCCCCCCTTTTTTCCTCCTCTGCCATCTTGTTTCCCACTCCTGGACTCGCTCGGACGCTTCATGGTGGCTTTCCCTGTCTTCATGCGCCATTTTTCGTGTTGCTGTCTTCTCAAGCTGTGCATCTCTTCGTTCGCCCACGGAGCTCTCTCTCTCTCTCTCTCAAGTTGCTTCACCTTCCCCTACACCAGCAAGGAGAAGAGAGAAAGGGAGAGAGGGGAAAAGTGCGGTTCCGTGAGCAGAGCGAGAAGTGAAAGGTCTGTGAGATTTTCTGGGGGAGGGGAGAAGGCGAACAGTAAAAGGTGATCACGGGAATCTGCAGATGCAGCAAAGGGAAGCAGAGGTGATACAGAAGTTCCTACCCATGAGATAAATCGCGGGAGGGGAGAAGGAGAGGAGGCGTTAAAGAGGAACACAGAAAAGGGAGTACCCAGAACGGACAAACATAACAGGAGAGCACGAGTTTGGAGAGGGGTCACAGATGATACCACGAGAGAAATGTCAATTTGTTTTTGGTATTTTCGAAAAATCTCCGGCAGCGAATCATCATAAAGGAGCTACGTCTTTGTTTTTACAGCTGTGTGTGTGTGTGTGTGTGTGTGTGTGAGCGTGTGCGTGTGTTCACGGACACGGAAGGGAAAGGAGGCTGCGGGGGGCGGGGCAGAGAGCGCTTCTGGATGCTTCCGTCTGACCATTCCCCATCTTTGTTCTTTTTTGTCGTTTTGCCACGTACTGTGCATCACCGCTCCTCTACTCCCGTCTTTTCGCATTCCTTTTTATTGTCTTTCTCCCTTTCTTCTCTATCTTCCATCGGCCCATCGAGGTGCGCCATGTCTATTCTCTCCCTCTCTGTTTGCGTGTGAGAGTGCGAGAGAGTCTCTGCCTGGTTCACTTTCTCTTTCTCGCACCACGTCAGTCCCCCTCAGCCCCGACAGTGAGGGGGGACATCCTTCGGACGGACGATGGAAACTGGGGGACCGGTGATATCTCTAAATGAATATACTTTTAACGAAAAGAGGAAAAAGGGAAGACTATACCAACATGAAAGTGGAGGAAGAAAAAGGGAATTAAAGGCACCGGCACACATAGATAGATGGAGAGAGAGAGAGAGAGAGAGACGGAGAGATGTGTTTATATATACATATGTATATAAATCTGTGTCTCTCTATAAATATCCCTACTGACATGGATTTCTTCTTCTCCCTCTCTCGTTGGCTACGACGATGGGGCTCAACTTCGTTTCCAGCGTCCTCTTCCCCCTCTTCGTTCTTTATCGCTCTTCGCGTTATGTTCCTCTGCACATCCCCCCGTATGATCAGAAAGGTGGAGGAGAGAGGACAGGGCAAGGTGGAGAGGAGGAGGAGGAGGAGAAGACGAGGAGAAAGTCATCAAAGAAAATAAAAAAACACGAAACGATAAAGAGTGAGAAAGAAAAACAAATCGAGTTCACGGTACTCTTCTCTCTCTCTCTCTTTTCTTTTTTGTGTGCAGCTTCCTATTGGTTCGCTTCTTGGAGGGAAAAGGAGCCGAATGAAGTCAGACAATGCGAAGGGACGGGAGTGGAGGAGGCTGTTTCAAGACGCCAGCTCAGTGGTGTGACAAAAAGCGATGGCAGATGGGGCGCTTCTTTTCTTTATTTTTCTCCCGCTGTCCTTCCCTCCTCTTTTTTTTTAAATCGTGTAGAGCCGCACCTCCCTCCTTTCCTCCCTATCTCCCTGCATCGAACTCTTTCTTCTCCTCTTCCCCTCTCCCCATGTGATGCCTCCTTTTTTAGTGTGCCTCTGCGGCAGGTTGAGTTTTGCTTGGTCTATCGACATCTTTCACTGATTTGTTTTCCCTTTTTTTTTGAAGGCGTATTCGAATAAAAAGGAGGAACTGTTGCAAACAACAACAACAGCGGAAAGGGAGGGAGAGGAAATAAAATAGGATGGGAAAAGAGAGGTGAGGAATGGCACCCCATCCCTTTCTCCCTGTTCTCTCCCTCTCCTCTCCCCCCCCTTTCTCTTCTCCCCATACCTCTTGCATTGCCCGTCTATTCGTCTCCTCTGATATATATATGTATATGTATACATCTATACCGGGTGAAAAAGGCTGCAACCGGAGAGAGGCCTTCATAGGCATGTCCATTCTAAATGGCGGCGAGGGGGAAGGTAGATAGAAGAAAGGAGAGAGCGCAAGGAAGAGCGAGAGAAGGTGGTTGCGGCGGCTGGAGAACGATAAGAATATCGATGTCTGCGTATGGTGAACCTCCCCTCTCATTCTCTCTTTATCCAGAAGTTTGATTTATCTCCATCTTTGATTGTTCGGCGCGCGTTAGTGTATGCGCGGTTGTGCACGTTGTCATGCAATGCGTTGTTGTGGTGTGCGCCTTCATCGAGGATGGTGGTGCTGATGACTCTAGGGTCGCCGTTTCCGACTTGCTCTTTTTTCCCCTCACGCATGCCTTCCCTTCGTTCGGCATGTCTCTCGTTCTCTCTCTTTTTCTCTCCTCATGGGTGTTTGTTTTTGTGTATGCGTGTGTGTATGTGTGGGAAGTGGGTGGGTTGTATCAAATGAATTTCCTGTTTTATCAGTTAGAGGAGAGGGGTAGAACAAAAAGGGAGGGGTGGAGCGAAAAATTTGCGTGTGTGAATAGCACTAGCAAGGTGATCTGATGTGGGTGAAACAGTGGAAAGGTGGCTTCCCCTCACCCCCCCCCCTCCTCCTCTTCCTCCTCCCCCATCGGTCCTTCTTTTTTCCTTCTATCAAGCGCTTCTCTCTTTCCACCGGTCTCTCACATGATGTTCTTCATGTATTCACCTTGCTAAGAGGATGAGTGGCGTTTTATGGGACGGCGGTTGAACGGCGGCTCCTTGAAGAATGCGCAAGTGGTGCACGATATTCAAAAACTGGTATTCCTGGCTTGTAGAGTCCGTTGAATGCCATGCAGGCCTCCTTCTTCTTCTTCACCTCCTTCTTCTTTTGTCTACCATTATTATTAGTCTCCATCATCTCAATTTCTTTTTGTTATTTTGTATGTGTGTGTGTGTGTGAGAGAGAGAGCGATTGGGGGTTTCTACGATGAAGCTCTCCCCCCTTTTCCCCTACATTATTTTTCTCTACTTTTTTTGTGTGTGTGTTGGGTAGAGGAGGAGGAGGAGGAGGAGGGGGGGGAGGAGAGAGAGAGAGGGAACAAGTAAAGAGAGAGAGAGAGACGCGCTTCTGTTTCTCTCTCTCTCCCTCTCATTTCCATTTTTAAGTGTTTTGTTGAGGAGGAAGGTGATGCAGGTATTTCAGTTCGTTTACCTACCACTTACAAGAGCTTCAAGCTCCTTTTGAGCTTCTCACAGTCGTATCCCCCTCCGCATTCTTCCCCACGCACCTCCATCCATGGACGTGAAAAGGGTGGGCGGGTGGGATGTGATGAGGGATGTGCGCTAGAGTAGCGAGAATCCATGCCAAAAGCTTCAGCCACATTCATGCAGGAGACACCGAAAAAGGGAGGCGGATCCGCAGAGATGGAGCGATGCGTAAAAGTCGAGGGAATGATGAAATGGGAAAGAGGGATACAGCACATATAGAGAGGGGTGGGTAGCCGAAAAGCAGGTGGGTGGGGCACGCAAGATGGAAAAAGAAGGGATCATCATTGCAAGGGAACACTCCGCTCCTCTCTCCGAGTCTGCGCGAGAACTTTGTGATCGCATGTATGCGTAAGAGGGGCTAGAGGGAGGGCGCGGGGGGAGGGGGAGGGAGAATCACATCATGAAGTTGCTCGGTACATGCCGTCATCTTGGGATGGAACGGGAACCGATCTTCGTATCCTGGACGGTCGCTTCTACGAAAAGGTCCATCTGCCTCTCTTCCTTCTGCGATGCTACTGTTTTTCCCCTTTCCCTTGCTTCTACCCCTTTCTTCGGTACTCGCTCCTCACCATGCCATGCCCCTCTCCTCCCCGCCTCCCCCCTTTTTCTTCGCCAACCTTTCATGTTCACCTCGCTTCGCACGTTCCTCCCTCCTTGTGGCCGCCACCGTTCATTTACCGAATATCTCAAGGCTCATCCCTGCCTCCATCTCCCTTTCCCATATCACGTACCCTCCCCCCCTCTCTTCGTCTGACGAGAACACAGGGCCACCGAGGATCACCGTGCACAACAAAATGCACTCCAATGCGGTGATGTGATGCATCTTGAACATATCGAACCCCGTTTCTCAGACTTCCCCTTCCCCTTTCTCCTCTTCCTCTTGTGGTTTCACCCTCATCCTCCTCTTCAGCAAATCTATCGGGGAGCAGAAAGAGTGTGCGTGCAGCTGCTGCTGCTGCTGTGCGGGTGGGTATTGCCTACGGTGCTCGTCTGGTCTGTTTGTTTCTCATTCTTTGCGCAGAGCCCTGAGCTCACGTGAAGGCGAAGAGGATCCCCCCCCTTCCCCAACTTTTCTCACCTTTTTTGTGTGTGTGCAGGGCTCCCCCCCTTCTTTTTCTGCCGCCCCTCATACATATATATATATATATATATATATTCACCTTCGCTATTCCTGGTAGAGGTTCCTTCGTTATTGACACTCGGCGGTTCCATCGCGGAGAACATCAGACCGTTGTCCTGCTTTCGTTGCCTTCACTCTCTCTCCCTCCCCCTCTTCTTGCGGTGCACCCTCGGCCTACACTTCTTTTTCCCCCTCGTTCTCCCACCTGCATTCTTGTTTTTCTTTTTTGGCGCGGGTCTGTGGGAGTTGCGAGGCTGACGAGGATGGATCCACCACACGTGCCACTTTTCCGGTTGCGGTACATTCGCCTATGCCGCTCTGGTGAGGAGAGGACGCAGCCGTTCGGCATCGGCCCTCCCACCAACTGTGCTACCGAGGTCGTCCTTCAGATTGGCCCCTCTGTATCCTCACCCTCACCGCCCGAAGTGGGTGGCACCGTCGTATCGGACATCAGTTCTTCCCCTTCTTCGTTGACTTACACCTGCCCAGCTTACCTTCTAGAGTCTGGATGCCCGGCGCTGCGGGAGCTGCTGGTCGATGCCTACGACAGGCCTGTGGAGGCGAAGCGCCGGGGTAGCACGGCAGGTACCGGAAACACCAGCGAGGACACGGAGGAGAGGGTGGACGCCGCATCTGCCATGGCAGAGGTGCCGTCACTGTCGCCGTCAGCGCCCGCTCACATCCCTCTTCCCTTTCTGGACAAATCTGTATTCGAGGTGGTCGCGCTCTTCCTGGAGCGCTTTCACGCCGTCGATTTCACCGACCCCGCTGCTGGACTGGATGGTGCTGCCTCGCACACACCGTCGGTGCTGCGGCGCCCCCTCCATTTTCAGGATCTCTACGCTCTCTCCTCGTGGGAGCGCGCCTTTGTACTACAGCAGCTGCTGGGGATCGATGAAGGGGAGGTGGCCACCTTAGGACTTGCGGCGGACGGTGCGTGGGTGGACCTGCTGGCTGGGACGGCTACCGTGAAGGATGGCGAGGCTGCCCCGCAGGGGTTAGTTGCGCCGGCCGCGAAGGAGGACATGAAGCTGCACCGCAGGCGAGTGTCGTGCTTCTCTCTTGCGCGGCGTCAACGTATGTGGGTGCGCGTGTGCCGAGTTCTTGAAGCAGCAGCTCGACTGGGTATGTCATCATTGCAGCTCCTTTGCGCTACTGTGGCAGCGGACATGCTGATAGATCTTGACGAAACGGGGCTGTCGCAGCTCATGTCGACCTCTAGCGACGACGGCGATGGTGGAAACACGGCGCTTCCCCCTTTCACACCTGATGCCCGCGCGCAGCTGCTGCAGCGCTTTCCGTGGCTCTCTCCCTAGAGCACACACAAGTGGGGTGCATTCGCCCATGCATGAAGAGGGAGCGAGAGAGGGTGAGGGCGAAGAGCGAGCGGCGCTGCAGGATACGCAACCATAGGACCCCGAGAGCCTCACAACGAGCGGATATCAGGCTGAGGGAGGAGGGTAAAAAGGAGGGCATTCCGAGGGAAGCAGGCGGGCCACATCGAGCACCCCCAGCATCGTTTGCCGCGGCAATTCCCATGACGAAGTGCCCTTCTTGGAGGGTGGAAGGTGGCATCACCGAGGTGAACTTGATGCGACCACAGCGCAGGGCTGCCGCACATGCCAGCGTAACGCCATCGACGATAGGGCTGCGCTCAAAAAAAAAAAGAGAGGAGGAAACGGAGGTAAAGCGGCCGATCTGCTCGAACTCTCTCGAAGGGTGATGATGCTATCCCCCCAGAAGGCTTATCGTTGCCTCGGTCGTTTCGCCTGTGTAAAGCCTCTCTGGATGGAGTGAAGAAGGAGGCGTGGGATGTGCCCTGCAGCTACGGCTATTCTTAGCGTTGTTGAACAACTCTGTTTTGTCGGTTGCTTTCTCCATTGCTCTACACAGATGCTCATACTTTTCGTGTGTGCATGCATCACGATACTACTTTCATTTAGACTGGACGCCATGTCCCTTCCTCTCTTTTTCTTGTGTTGAATCAGAAATTCTCCTCTGCCTCTTCGAGCTGCTTAAAATTTTGCGGCCGTGATGGTACCCCGCCCACCGGAGCCCTCCCCTCCTGTGATCGATTCCACGGCTTCTCCCTCGCGGTGTTTTCCTCCACCGCCGTCGTGGCGGAAGTGGGGAAGACGCCGTCGGCAAACGGCTGCGAGATGGAGCCGTGTGCTGCTCCACCTGCCCACGCTGCCGGCCACAGCCTCGCCTTCACTGAGCATCGTCCGCCACGCCCCTTTGGTGGCTGACTCATGTTATTTCGTCTTTTCTTGACTGGCTATCCACAAATCAGACAACACAACGACAAAATATATGATGCTACGTGTACGGGGGCCGTGCTGACTCTGCCAGCACTCCTGCGTGTGGGTGGGTCGGTGTGGTGCACCGCTGTCAAGAAGATGGGCTACGGTGTGGGAGCGATAGGGTACCCAACACCACCCTCTTCTCATTCCCTTTCCCCAAAGAGGTGCTGCATGTCTGTGCCACAGCCTACCTGGTCGTTATGCGCCTCACCCTTCAAGTTTTCCTCCCCTTTATCCCTTTCGCCTTTTGCCCTGCCCTCTCTCTCTCCCCCTAAAAAATAACCGAACATCGCTGTGTATTAGCAACTACGGTGTGTCCCGCCTCCCTCTTCGCCCCTCCCCCGGCTCCTCCTCCTCCTCCCTAAGTCCCTTGTCGCCGTCATTCCCCTCCTCTCAGCCGCCAGGTTTTCCCCTTGTTCCACTTCCTCTTGCAGTCATTTCTGTTTCTTTGCCTTTCTCTTTTTCCCTCCCCCCTTCCTTCTCCACTGTAGCGCCGCATATACCAGTGCGCACGCCTGTCTGCTATCCTTCCTTTTCCCTTTCCTTCCCTTATCCATTTTTGAGCACCACCTTTGGTGCCGCTTCACGTGTGTGTGTGTGTGTGTGTGTGTGTGCGTTGTAAGCCTTTCCTTTTCCTTTTCGACTTTTGCATCGACTCCTCTCCAGTTTTTTCTAACTTGAAACATTTCACATCCCCCCTCCCCCTTTTGATTGCGTGCTCCCTGTGGCTCCCCATTTCTCCCCTGTCATTTCAGTTTTCGCTTGCGTTCTCTCTCCTCGCTTACTCCATTCCGTGACCCGTGTGACTCTGTAGCTGAGGGAAGGGGGTGCGTCTGTGTCTTGGCGTACAATTTCTCTTCCTTCTCCTCTTCGTCTCTCTCGCTTCGAAATTTGTCCTCCCCCCCTACCAGCACCATCAACGATGGGCCAGGCTACCTCAGCTCTTCGCGGTGAGCAGCCCCTTGACGGAAATGCCACGGTGAACGGACTCCAAACCGGCAAGGACAGCGACTTGGAAATGCAAGCGATGCTGTGCGTGCCGTCGTTCTCTTCATCGTCCCCTTCCAGTGGTCTAGGGGTGCAGGTAGTGATGGGAGCCGACGGAAGCGCAACAGCGGCGTACTCCGCCCTCACCCCGATCTTGTGTCTTGACGCTTCATCCTTGAAGGTTCGCCCCCTGTTGAAGCTGCTGGAACTGCCTCCCTCCCAACGGCTCTCGGTGTTGGAGGGGAAGATCAAGGACGTCAACGGCATCCTGCTGCACGTCCCTGCTGATACCAGAGTGGGTTCCCTCAAACAGCTTCTCCTGCCCAAGGCGTACCCGGCATTAGCGGCGGAGCAGCAGGGCAGCAGCCATAGTGATACCTGCGAGACACTCCACCTCTTTGCCATACCGGATCCATCGTCTATGAGCCGTGAAGGTGCTGCCATCGACGTCGCACCACCCGCAGGCGCGCCACAGGTTGCCACCTCTGGTGCTGTGCTCGCGCTCCCTGAGTCACTTCCGCTCTCCAACTTGACATGCAAGGACGGTCTCTTCTTCCTTCCAGTCCTGAAGGGTGGGGCTGCGGCAGATCGCAATCCGCTTCAGCTGGTGGCAACCGCTGCTACGCGGCATGCGGGATCCAGCGCTGTTGCAGCGGCGGACGAGGAGATGACTGCAGCAACCACCGCCCTGACGGAAGAAAGCAGTACCTCACCATCAAGGCGCACTCTGGTGCTCCTCTACTCTCAGGAATCCAGCTTTGGGGGGGATGGGTTAGAGGTGCTGTTGATCGGATGTGTGTTCCTCCTTTGCACGCTCGCTGTTACGGGTATCTGCTGGTGCGTTGATGCTGCACGGAAGAAGAAGAACAGCAACAAGACAAAGCCGCATAACAGTCCGGACAGCCACTTCCACAGTGGCTACGACGACGGTTGCGGTGGTAATAAGGTGCCCGTATACGACCCCAACAGCCCTGGTATGACGTACTATGGACCACCCCAAACTCCACCGCAGAGCTACACTGCTGGCTATAGTAACGGGTACGCTGGCGGTGGCTACGGGACACCGGGGTACGGCGCTCCGCTCAACGCCCCCGCCGACGCTTATGCTACTCCATCGAGTCAGCCCACCTACAACGATAACAGCGGCAGCCCTTATCAGCAGCCTCAGGGTTCCTACTTGAATGGCCCCCCCATGCAGGCTCCACAGGGTGCCCCGACTACGGCTACTTTGGTGCCACTTTGATGGGACCACGGAAAACAATACACGAGGGACGGCAGCGCAAAAATATGTTTGGCTAAGGGTTTGCTTGTAGGAGCGAGGTCGAGGGGGGGGGAGGGGAAGGTAGAGAAGGGAGATATGGTGATGCTTGTTTGCGGAAGATTGGACAAGAGAGGCTCGTGCTATGCACGATTTCTATGACTGCCGGCTCACCTTCTATGTCAACTTCTTGTGTGCCCCTACACACACAAACACAAGCGTGAAGTGCACGCGCCGAAGCGGGGGAGCGACACTAAAGGAGTAGGGATTGAGGTGCAGCGCACAAAGCTTCATGTACTGCCCTCCTTCCCCCCCCCCCATACTCGGGTGCTGGAACGGAGCGGAGAGACGATAGAGGCATGAACTCCTTCCTCTTCCTCCTCCTTTACGGCCATTACTGTTTCCCCATCATTTGATTTCCTCAGCTTTTCGTGTTCCATGAGTGCACTGCTGTTTCACTTCGTTTCACCCCCTTCCCCATTCTAATTTTTCCTTTAAAAAATACAGTATAGCATGTGCTGCACCGTTGCATCATCCTCTTGCTCTTACATGTCACCTTTTTTTTCTAGATGGAGGTGTTCGCGCGCATGCATACGTTTGTATATCTCCTCTTTTATGTATGCCCTCCCCTTCTCTCGCTCTTCTCCTCCTTTCGGGAAGTATCCGCTCTTGTTTTGATGTTTATGTTGGGCTTCCCAATCACTTCTGCCTTCCCTCCTTGTCCTTTTTTCTACTTCCCCTGCCCCTTCCGAGGACGTACCGTACGACATGTCCGTTACCTCTACGGAGATACGCCAACATACCATTTCCTTAGTCCCTTCTCCCCTCTTCCCTCCTCCCTCCCCAGTCCTGTCTCTCTCCCCTCCCTTACCCCACTTTTTCCTTCTCCTGCCGCCTTTCCGTCGATCCCCCCGTCTCCCCCCTTTTTACACCCCATTTCTCTACCGCATAACGGTGGGATAATCATGAAAGAGAAGGGGAGTCGGGGGGGGGGCGTGCAACCTTTTATCATGACTTCGGTCTGGATGAAGAGGCTTTGAGTAGTGCATATGGTGGAGAGAGTGAATTCCTATAAGGCCACACACACTCTCTTATACACACGTGACATCCCTCAAAAAGCTGCGCGTCCTCGAGGGTAACGCGAAACCCACCCCGTTTTTGGTTGGCTGAAATCTTTTTTTCCTCGTGTGTTGTACAAGTGTGTGGGGGATCTCCGTTTACTTAATGATGTGTTTAGCGGGTGAAGAAGAATGTTGAAGTAAAACTCATGCAGCCCCCCCCCCCCCATTACATACGTTCAGGGACACATATACATATGCCGAGATACATACATATGTATGTGCAGGCTCTCTGTGGATACTCCATCTCCCTTTTTTCCCTCTCTTGTGGGCATCCCCCCTCTCTCTCCCGCCTTTTTCTGCATCTCCCTCCTTCTTCCTTTTCCGCTGAAGTTGCTGCTGCTGCTGCTGCAGCTCCCTTCTTCTCAACTGTCCCTGCTCGTCATGCACCGCATCGCACCTGCTTGTTGTTGTGGCCGTTCCATGTAATGGAGCGAAACGGCGAGGAGGACAATAAAATAGATAGGAGAGGTCGAGAGGAGGAGGAGAGTCGATAATTTCTTTTCTTACTCAGCCTTTCATCTTCTCTCTATTCTCACCTTTTTGCTTTCTTTGTATGCATTCCCCTTCCTCTTTCGTTCCTTCCTCCTCTGCCGCCGCCGCCCTTCCTGTAAGGATACCGAAAAACACAACGCGAAAGAGCGAGGGGAAGGGGAAAAAGGGGGGCGGAGAGAGAGAGGAACCCTACACAGAGGGAGGATGCGTCCGAATGCTCTGTCGACATACATAATAAAGAAAGCCAACCAACCTCTTTTTCACTTGATATGAGAACCAGATGGGCAGCGGCAGTCCTTGCCGGAGTTTTCATAACGTAAACATCATCGTCCTTTCAACCGACGCAAGTAATGGCTGGTGCAGCTACGCCCCACTGCTGATGCGCACACTCTCTCGCTCTCCCTTTTCACACGCGCACACAAATCCTGCCCAATACCTCGAAGCGGACCACTTCTATGCACATCTCAACCTCCTCTCGTCCCTGCCTTCCCTCCCTCCAGACTTTCGGGTTGTACATTCGCTTCAAGCACACCTAGTTTTTTCCTCACCCCTTCCAGAAACTCCCGCAAGTATCCCCTACTCCGTGGTAATATATCTCAACTGCTGCCATTCATACATCTTCCTTTCCTCCCCCTCCATTACCCTCCCCCCCTTTCCCTACCAACCTATCCTTGCGTTCGCTTTCTTCCTTCCTCTCTCCCCCTCCCTCTCTCTCTATATACATATATATATATATATATATATATATATATATTTACATATATTATCCATCGTGCGCGTGTGTGTGTTGGGGGGCTGCCTTTTCCTTCACGTTGGCCGCTTCAAGAAAAAAGAGAGGAATAGTAAAGGAAGGCTATATTGTTGTTGCGATATCCCCTCCCCCTCCTTCCCCCAACGTTTTCTCTCGTTGCTTCCCCCGATTATTTTGTGTTTTCGGTGTCGTGTATCCTCACCACAACGCACCACTTCTCGTGTCTTTGTGCGCGCCTCTCTTTCTTTCACCTCGTGTTTTCCTTTACCCAACCTTCTCCCATCCTCGCGCATCTTGCTGTTACGTTCCATTAGCCCCCTCCCCCCCTCTCTCTCTCCCCTCGGAACCAGCAAGAGCTTGTTCTCGCCGAAGGCGTGAACAATCGATTTGTCCGAACTGTCAACGTTGCTCTTTTTGAATCATCCCCCCCTTTTTTTCTGGTTGTTTTTGACCCATTCTGCCGGGCGAATCTCTGTCATTGTCTCCTCTCTTCCCTCTTCACGATCTTCTCACAATGTCTCAGCAGCGTGGAGAGATGGTGGCGATGCTGGGCGATGTGCCGTCCGACATCGCGTGCGAGCCGCTCGTCTCCGTCTTGTGCGTTGAGGCGAACCGCCATGCGCAAACGGAGCTGCAGAAGCTTCTCACCGAGGCTGGGCAGGCGCCGGCGACGACCCCGGTGGCCCCCTTGGACATGCTGCGGAAGCTTCCAGGGAAGCAACTCCGCATGTCGCCGCACACGACCGTCCAAAGCCTCCGGAGCTTTTTGCGAGAACAGGATGCGTCAGCGTCGTTCGGTGACGCCCACTTCTTTGCGCTGCGCAGCCCGTCTGCGCGGTACGACGATGCGGAGCCGTTCCTTCCGCTGAGCAACTCGACGACCCTCCACGACGTGCTCGCCTTGGGAGATGTGCTGCTGTACAAAGCGGAGGCGACGGACGCCGAGCAGAGCCTGGTCCTTGTCTGTGTGCGCGAAAACCAGTACGGCGATGACGGCGCCGATCTCATTTTGTGTGCTCTTTGTGCGGCACTGTGCGGTTGTCTGATAGCCTTGTGCGCCTCCAATCATCAGAAGAAGAAAGATGAAAAGAAGTATCAACAGCAACTACAGCAGCAGCAACAGCAGCAACAGCAACAACAGCCTTACTATGTCTACAACGCTCCGCCGCCTCCTCAGCAATACTACGCCGGTACCCAGCCATATGGATACGGGGTCCCACCGCAGCAGTACGAAGGCGGCTATTCTGCGGCGCAGCCCGCCTACTACAACTACAGCGGGAGGCCCGAGTACGCGCAGCAACAAGCTCAGCAGCAGTACTACTATGCCCAGCCGCAGAGCCAGCCGAATGGCAACCCTTATCGGCCGAACAAGCCTGGTGCCTCCT